>VMDO01001553.1:17341-202592 GCA_007922755.1 Pedetes capensis | reverse complement strand
GACCTCGGGAGACCTTCAGATGGTTGGAGAAGAACAGGGAAGGTTTATTGGGGTGCTCCCCTTATGGAGAGCAAGGAGCAAGCAGCCCCTATAGAGCAAGGCTCTATCCCTTTAAGTGCTGGCTCTAGGCCTGCAGCATGGAATGCTGCAGGCTAAGTGCTGGTACAGCTCAGCCTTAAAGGCACAGCCACAGCCGCAGGTGTTCAGTTGAGGTCCGATGGTCTTGACTCTCGCGGCTCACCTTCTTTACCCCCCTCCTTCCCAAGGATGGGAGGAGTTGGGAGGCTCTTCATGGCTTGCTAGATGCCTTCGGCTCTTCGGGGCCCCTGGGCTTGATCTCGCCGGCTTGCTAGATGGTCTTGCTGGAGTAGGGAGCGCTGGTCCAGGTGATGAGGTTCAGGAGGCGGTCAGAGAGGTGAGGATCAAAGGAGTGAGATGGGGTCCAGGAGCCCTACTTTTATAGGGTCCTGGAGGGGTCACATGGTAGGATTCAGCCAATCGGGGCACACAGCTGGCAGGTACAGTGGGCAAACAGACATAACTGCCAAGTGGAGACAGTTATTACCTGCAAGGTGGTGAGGGGAGCCAATCAAAATTAAGGTGGTTAAGGCTGGTCAAGCTGGTGGGGGGCCATCTTTGCTCACTCGATGGGAGGGGCTGTTTTGAGTGAGTGAGATGAGCCCTGGGGTCAACTAGGGGTCAGCCCCTCAAGCTGTCATGAGGGACCCTAGCTGGGAAATATTATTTTAAAAATCCCCAACATAAGAATGGCCAAGATCAATAAAACAAACAACAACGAATGCTGGAGAGGTTGCAGTGAAAAGGGAATGCTCTTACATTGTTGGTGGAGCTGTGAATTGGTCCAGCCACTGTGGAAATCAATATGGAGATATCTTGAAAAACTGAAAACAGACTCAGCTGTCGCACTGCTGGGAATTTACACAAGGGAGGATGAGTCATCATACCCCTGAGACACCTGCATCTCCATGTTCAATGCTGTGCTTTTCACAATAGCAAGGATATGGAATCAACCAAAGTGCCCTTCAACAGAAGAATGGATAAAAAGCTATGGTACATATACACAATGGAATACTATTCAGCAATCAAGAAAAATGAAATGGGGTCATTCACAGCAAAATGGATGGAATTGGAGAAAATTATTTTAAGTGAATGAATACAAGCTTGGAAAGAGAAACACCACATGTTCTCACTCATGTGGGAGTTGAATCAAAATTATAAGAAGGAAAAATCCTATTCAAAGATCTGATCAAAATAAAAGGGGGAAAAATAAGAATGGTGTCAATTTAGATGGTGTAGAAAATGCATGCAATTGTTCTGACAAGATAGTAACAAGGTTCACTGCAGGAAAAGTTTCTATCTTAAACAGAACTGGAACCCAGGGACATGTGGAAGGATATTGACGAATGAATGATAGAGAAGACTTAGATGGAGAGGGTGCGGGGGGTGCATACAGGAGAGTGGGGGGGAGCCTGTATGAATGATGTGCATCAGGATGCATGTATGGAGATGCCACAGTGAGGGGCATGTCAGGGTGAGTCACATTAAGGTGTACATTGGGAATGTCCAGTGAAAAAGGAAAAAATTTTTTTTTCCTGATAAATTATAACACTGGAAATGACTCAATTCCTCTGGATTCCCACCATTTGAAGTTGTCTGCCTGCCTCTATATATGCACTTTCTACCACACTTACCACCCAACAACCAGGCTTCAGCCACCTCAGACTTCCTTCTGATCCCTGATACATGAAGCCTTTCCCTCTGTAGGGTGTCTGCCTGATGCATCTTTTTGCTTCTGTCCTGGGAGTCTACCCCCAGCTTCTTTGTGGCTGGTTCTATCATATCATTTGGTCTTAGATCAGATGTCACCTCTTCAGAGAAGACATTCCTGATCCTTTAAGTCAATGGTTATCAACTTCGGGTGACTTGACCTCCCACCCCAAGGGACACTGGTCAGAGTCTGGAGATATTTGAGGTAGTTATAACTAGGAAGGAGAGTGTCTCTTATTGGATCTAACTGATAGAGGCTGGGAATGAAGTTAAATATCCTACAGTACATCTGAAAGTTCACCACAGCAGAAAATTATGTGGCCAAGGGTGAACAGCACCAAGAGTGGGAAACCTTGCCCTGAGCTAAAGAAGCCACCTGCCCCAAACACTGCCAATTTCTTGCCATCAATATTTTCCTTCCTCATAGCACTTGTTGAGGGTCAGTATTACGTTGTTTATGAATTTCCTTCCTTTTGGCTCTCTGTCCTACTGGAAGATAAACTCTAGGAATTCAAGGTCTTTGTCTTATTCACTTAGCATCTTTAGTACTTGGCACTTGTATCCAGTAAACATCCTGTTACTTGTTGCCTAGGTGAATGGATACATAATTATATACTGGCACTCCCATCCACATTATTGACATCTCTCAACTCTCTTTTCCTTTTGACTAAAACTTTGAGGTGATTGTACTTTTCAATGTGGGCCCCTTTTCTTTATTATTAACTAATTTCATTAACATCTATGGTAGCCATTGTATGTGTTCAAACATCCCAAAGTTTATGAATGTTTGAGTTATTTATTCAGTGAGAACCTACTTGGCGAAGTTACTTTATCTCTGTGGTTCTTGAGATCTCAGGCTATTCAAGGGAGGATAACACTAGTACTTCTTCAAAGAGTTGTTTTGAAAACTAAAGGATAAGGCATATGAAACATTTAGCTCACTACGCACATGTTGTTTTGCCTCCATTGCTGTTATTATTATTTTATTGTGATCAAATGTACCTATAAAATTTGTGTGTCTAGACATTTTAAGTGTATAGTTCAATAGCATTAATCCTAACCACATTATGTAACTGTTATTATTACTGCTGCCTCCAGGAACTGTGTTCTATTTCTTTGAACTTCTGTTTGTTGTATTGCTTACTCTAGTCATAGCACCCAGATAGATCCTACTGATGTTGTATATAATAACATTGCCCTGTGATTCTTATATTTCATATAATTTATTCTTAAATATTTGCAAGCTTAATGTACATTTCCTCTTTGCATTAATTATTTGCTGTGCTTAGCTTTCCATAAGTGCTTTCCCAATGATATTATAGAAATGTTGACACACATTTTTATTTGTGTGCCCAATAAACATAGCCACTATAAATGTGTGAAATTCTTGCCACCTTGATCTTGATGGTTGTTAGGTGTCGTTAAGTCACATCTGACTCATAGCAACCCTGATAAGGTTTTCAATGGCTAATTGTTTTGGGATTGCTTCGTGAGTGGATTGTCACATCCTTCCCCCGTTTTTTGCAGTGTTGGGGATTGAACCTTTGTCCTCCGAGAGTGCGGGGCAGTGCTCTATCAACTGAGTTAAACCACAGCCCCTGATCTTGATGGTAGCAAGTCAAGAAAGATGAATACTGGTTTTATAATCCTAAAATAGGGGTTTATTTGCAAGCCATGAAAGTAAAGATTTGATTACAGAGATTAGAAGACAAGAAACCGGGTTTTATAACTGAGTAACTATTAAGAATACTTCAAACACCTTGAAAGAATCCTTAAAATATCAATGTTTAAAACAACATTAAGAAATGGACTGAGAGTTTTTCCCAAGGAAAAAAATCCTATTCACTTAATTAAGGAACTTTTAAGAATTGTCAGTACAACTGTTTAAATATAGTCTCTTGGGGTTCTAACAGAATAAATTATATGGGAAAATTAGTGTTAAGGGCTAAGAAGAACTGAAGGGTATTTCTTAACAATCATATCTGGATTATACTCAAAGTGCATTTGTAATCACTCCACAATTTTAGAAAGGTTGATGGTCTATTAGTGACCTTTTATGAAAGCTTTTCAAGAGGTTAGTTTTGTTGGGAGACATTAAATGAATTTTGCAATGCAAATTTTACAAACTTTTTCATGAAAACTCCTGAAGTAATAGAAAGGTTAGACATGTAGTCATCTGAACTAGAGTTTCAAAAAATGAGTGTGTATAAGCTGGCAAGGCATGATTCCACATGAAGTTTTGTCATAGCCACAGTACGTGGGTGTGACAAATTTAAAAAGCCTCATTAGGCTGGGAACATACAGCTTCCAATAGGGAAACAGATAAGTTGGTGGGGCAGTAGGAAAATCCAAGTAACATTTTACCCAAGGATCCACAGAGGACTAGTGGCCACCCCTGCCCAGAACCCAAGTCATTTGATCGAGAGTCAGTGGCCTTTCCTCTCCCCTAGGCTTCTATCACCACTCTCTAAGGCCCTGCATGCCCAGGCTTCTTGATGGCCTTATCTGTTCCTTCCTTTCTACCCTGTGCAGCTGGCCAACCTTAGCCTCGAATACAAGATTTCTTATGCAGGGCATTTTTGTGACGGAGCACATACTGAGGAAGAAGGTACCTGTCTGAGGCTTCTTGTGAGCATTTCTTCATTTCAGCCTTCTTCATCTGTGGGAGAATTTTGTGACTTAAAAAAACCCGTGAGTGTTTCTACTTACTAAGTTGCTGTTTGATCATTTTATAACCTAACCATTCCAAATTACCTGCAACTGAAGCTTGGCACATGTGGTGACAACCCCAGATGCAATTTTTTTTTTTTTTGTGGTACTGGGGGTTGAACCCAGAACCTCATGCTTTCATGCTTTCCAAGTGCTGGACCACGGGAGCTACACCCCTAGACCATTTTTTCACTTTTTGAGACAGGGTCTCACTAAATTACTCAGACTGCCTCTGGTCTCGAACTTGTGATCCTCCTACCTCAGCTTCCCAAGTTGCTGGGATTACAGGTGTGCACCACCACACCTGGCTCTCCAGATGCAATTTTTAATTGAACATGTCTGATGATTTTTGATTAAAGTATAAAACCAAAAAATGTACAATCCCCACAATTCAGATTTTTGACACAATTATCAGGTTATTTACATTTGGTGATGACCACATGATACCATCACTTTCTACAAGGCTGGTAAAAATGCCATGGGTTGAAGGCAAGTTAGGCTCTGTGAGAAGTCTTTTCCAAATGTGATATGGGATGTGCTTCTGCCCAACATTTCAGAGGCGGAGCCGAGACCCAAATGGTATAGGGGTAGGTGATGGGAGAACGAGGAGAGTTATGTTCTACCTCCAGGGGATGGGGTGACTACATGAATTATTTGGAACTTTTCTGCAAGGAAAATACATTTATTCTTCCCATTTACTTATTTAATCATTGGCTTATATTAGTATGGACTCACGGATATTTACTTTCCATTTTGGGTTATAATCCAAATACTACTTTATTTATTTTTGCTTAAATTCTTCTAGCTTTGGCCATTGAATGTTCTTTCAGTTGGTGCCTGTGTCCCTTTGACATGCCCTTATTGTAGGGATAAAAGTGGGGCACAAAGAGAAAGAGACATGGCTTGATGCTTATTTGGCCCGTATTGAGGCCTGAGGTGCATGCAGGACCGCTGTATGACTCCCTGTGGTACACCTGGCTTGAGTCCACAAGGTCTGAGACTGCACAGCCAAAATGGCTCCTGCCCTGCACTACCAGGTAATGCCCCACTTTAGATGCTAGCCCTCTGATAGGTCGTATCCTATCACCCTATTGGTCACTAAGGGAAGGTCTATGATTGGCTAATCCCTGTCCCCTCCCCACCTATCAAATGAACATCTGAGTTTTCACCTCATGTGCATCTGGCTTGTGATTGGCTATCTCCAAACAAAGACCAAAATTCTGATTGGTCCCAAGAGGTGTAAAAGGAGAGCTTGCTCGCCTGCCGCTGGCTGGCTCTCTTGCTCTGGAACCAGCTGTTGCCTTGCCACCATGATGACTATGGAGATGGAAGACTGCAGAGGAGACCTCGAGGGACACCTGAGGGTGACCACTGAGGAGAGAAATAAACACGGTGAGCGGCTGCCACAGACAGCATGGGAAAGCTACCAGACCAGCACCAGAGACTGACCCGAGCAGACCACCTTGGTGGAAGAGCTGCCCTCAGAGCTATATGCCACTTTGAGCTGCAGCACTTTAAGTGCTGTACAATGAAGAGCTGTGTTTTAGACACCTCCTGAGGTGTCTCTCCATCACACTCACCTGGGTCTCCGCGGGTTCCCTGCTTGGAGAGAAAAAAGAGGTTATATGTGAGGTTCCTGCTCTGCCACCCAGGATCAGGGAGACAACAATACCAGAGCGGTAAGACCCACAGCTTATCACTGTGTATTTCATGTTTTGGCACACTCTTATGTTTTGCCCCTACAAGAAGCTCCAGGCTCATATTGTCTGTTTCCTGCCCCTGTCTTATAATTTGCAATTTCTCCAAGGATCCCAGGTCAGACTAGTTTTTAAAAAGCTGCATTTTTTTTTCTGAGTGCGGTGGTGCATGATTTGGAAGGCAAAGGCAGGAGGATGACAAGTTTGAGGCCAGTGGCAGTCTCTGTACCTTAGTGAGACTCTTGTCGCAAAAAGTAAAAGATGTTGGGAGTGAAGGTAAGTAGTAGAGCACTTGCAAAACATGTGTGAGGTCCCGGGTTCCAGTACAGGGAAAAAAAAAAAAAAAAGAAAGAAAGAAAGAAAAAAGAACTGCATTTCTATGTTGTTGTTAGGTGCCCTCGAGTCTGCATCGGACTCATAGCGACCCTATGTAGAACAGGCGAAACAGTATTGTTAGTGCTTCTCTGCTACTCATAGTGTTTTCAATGGTGGGTTGATTTTTGGGAGTGGGTTGCTGGGTCCTTCTCCCAAGCCTACAGCACTTGGTGTTCCCACGCTGTCTCCCATCCAAGTACTAACCAGGCCTGCCCCTGCTTAGCTTTCGCGATCTGATGGGATTGGATGCCACAGTGGTACGGCTGCAGGCTGCATTTTTGTACTCTCTCTAATTCTTCCCTTGAGCTTGATGTACACATTAGATTGATACTTTTTGCTTGATTGGCATTGAGTGTTTTCTCTTAATTTTAATTTTTTGATGTAGAGAAGTTCAAACATATAATAGTAGGGTAGTGAACCACCATTCAACTATTGTCCAACTTCAGCACTATCACCTCATGGCCAATTTAATTTTAGCTCAGTTCAGGGCTGGGATTTAGCTCAGTTCGTAGAGTGACACTCTGCAGTCTCTGAAGTCCCTAGTTTGATTCCCAGCACTGCAAAAATGGGAGAAGGACATGACAATCCGCTCCTGAGGCAACTCAAAAACAATCAGCCTTTGAAAACCCTATAAGGGTTCCTATGAGTCGGACACAACTCTATAGCACCTAACAACAACATACCTTAATCCACTTATCTTTACATTCCAGACTTCATATTTCATATAAAACTTTTAGCCTATATCTCTAAATAATAATAACTTTAAATATGTAAACATGATATCAGTAAAAGAAACTTAATGATTTGGATGGTGGTAGCAGAAAGTATTTGGCCCTCTTCCATCAAGTGACAAATCTGTATCCTTTCCCCTTGATCTGGATAGTTTATGGCTACAATATGGCAGAAGAGAGGCTGTCCTGGCTTGGGGCCCCATGCCTTAGGATCTTCTTTTCTATTGTATCTTGGAGTATTCTTTTTCTGGGAGCCTTAGATTTCATATGTCCACCTATCAGATCTTTTCTTTGTGTCACTTAGCCTACCACAGAAGGTCTTTTTAAATTATATTGATTCATTTGATGTGTAAATAATTTTGAGATTTTTTCACCTTTGTTATTAATATGTTATTGTTTTGTTGTTGTTAGATGCCCATCATGTTGCGTCTGACTTATAATGACCCTCACAGGGTTTTCAATGGATAATTGTTTTGGGATTGCTTCAGGAGTGGATTACCATATCCTTCTCCTGTTTCTGTGGTGTTGGAGATCAAGCCCAAGGCCTCAGAGATTGCAGAGTGGCACTCTACCAACTGAACTGAACCCCAGTCCCTATTGTTAATATAGCTTATTTAATTATGTTGTTGTTGTTGTTAGGTGCTATTGAGTTGAATCTGAATCATAGCTATCCTATGTACAACACAAGGAAATACTCCCTGACACTGTGTTGTGCCTAGCACTATGTCAGTACTTCTCTGTTATTCATAGGGTTTTCAATGGCTGATTGTCTTTGGATTGCTTTGGGAGTGGATTGCAAGGTCTTTCTCCTATTTATGCAGTGCTGGGGATCAAACCTAGGGCCCCAGTGCAGAGCAGCACTCTACCAATTGAGCTAAACCTCACCCCTATTTAACTATATATATATATGTGTGTGTGTGTGTGTGTGTGTGTGTGTGTGTGTGTGTATGTACATATATATGTACGTATGTATATATGTATGTGCATGTGTGTGTATATATATGTGTGTGTATATATGTATATGTATATATATATGTATATGTGTGTGTATATATATATATGTGTATCTATATATATATATATATATTTTTTTTTTTTAATGATGACTGTTGGAAAATTTCTGAAATTTCTTCCCAAGCTGCTATGAGATACCTTTAGTACATTCTTGGTTAATTTCTGATGATTTTACCCCAATACTTAAAGGAGAAGAACAATTAGGTTACGTGGTTTTGGAGTCAGAATTCAGCTAAAATTTTGGTGTTGTGACTTACCACTGATGTGACACCCCTCCCACATATCCTTCAGCTTGTCATGCTGTGGGGGCTTGCATGTTGCTATGATGCTGAAAGCTATGCCACCGATATCTCAGATACCAGCAGGGCCTCCCATGGTGGACAGGTTTCATCTGAGCTTCCAGACTAAGACAGACTAGGAAGAAGGACCCAGCAGCCCACTCCTGAAACAATTAGCCATTGAAAACCCTATGAATAACAGTGAAGCACTGACAAATAGAGTGCTGGAAAATGAGCTCCCTAGGCTGGAAGGTATTCAGAAGATAACTGAAGAAGGGTTGCCTCCTCAAAGTAGAATCAACCTCAATGATGGGAATGGAGTCGAGTTCCTGGGACCTTCATTTGGTGCTGTGGCATGACTCAAAATGAGAAGAAATACAATGTTTGCAATAATGGGCTCACACATGAAAAGATTGCACGCATGGCAGTGTTGGGTAGTGTTTCGTTCTATTGTACCTAGGTTGCTATGAGTCAGACCCCACTCCACGACACCTAACAAGAAATGGTATGATATCACGTAAATTACTTAATATCTAATCCTGTGGCCTTATATGTAAAATGAGAATAATTTTATTGGCAGTAGTTGTATTAATGTTCACAGTAATAAAAAGAAAGCTAGTTTCTCTTGGCAGATGAGATGTGGGAGCTTTTCCTAAGTCTTTGGTCTGTGGTCCTACTCTCTTGGGTCTCTACGGAGAGGCACAGTCTCAACAGAGAGGCACAGTGGGTGGGGATGTGTGCAAACCTGAGGTACCCCTGAGAAAGGATGTTATCAGAAATAAGCACTGATTTCTCTAGCATTAGGATTCTTGACATATTCACTCTCTTGTGAGGTGTTGGGAGAGAATTCTATGGTCCTCCTTTTGCAGACTGACAAACTGAAGATAAAAGAGGTTACAACTGGCCCAGGATCATAATAGCAGGGCTGGGGAAAGAATGGCAGAATTACTCCACATGGTTATTTGTTAATAGATTCTCTCCACTACCCTGACCCTGCAGATTCTCTAATTTCCCCCAAACCATATCCTTAAATGAGGCCTGTTTCAGGCAGAGACACTAATCCGGCCCTGAGGTAGAATAATTCCTCCTCAGCATCCTCCTTTGATGTGTGCTGATAACGGACCCTAAGGCCAACATATGTTTGTGCAAATATATCAGCAAATGTAAGCAGCCCACTGCTAATTACTACACTCCGAAACTCATGAGAAATTTCAGTGATGCCTCAAGGATTTTGAATCTCAGGAAATACTACATATAATTTCAAATGTTAGCAAAAATGGGTTAACTTCCTTGTGGTTGAAACCGGAAGACATTCAAGAATTACCTCGTTGTTTTAGATCTTTGGCAAACATGTGTTTACTTAAGACATTCCGGTCAGTTGCTAGAAGAAATGGAAGCATTTTAGGGAATTTTAAAATTAAAGAAAAAAAAAAAGAGCAGCTTACGTTTTAACAACCAAAAATTGCTTTAACATTTAAAAAATGAAAATAAGAATATTGAAGATAATTTAAATTGATCCTATAAAAAAGTAGTGATAAAGATCAGGGTTCACAAATTACATATCATTTCTGGGTAGGGCAGAGAGATATTGGGTTGAAAAGATAATGAATACTGTGGGAACCTCAGAGTGGCTGGCCCTTCCTAAAGGTATTCAAATTCAAATCATTCTGGAGTACTATGCACAGGCTTAGCATAATTGGGAAAGTCCGAGCAGGCCTTTGTCCTCAATGCTATCTTCCTCAATTTGGACAAAGTTAAAAAGATGGTACTTTCATTAGTGTAGTACACATTTCAAACACAAACATTATTTTTTTTTTAGCTTGAATTATGTGAATATATTTCTTTCGTTAATTTTGCTAAAGGGTTGATTTAATTAAATCAAATGGTATTTCCACTTTTAGTGATGGGCATAAATAATTGTTTTGTTGACCAGCTCTGTAAGCTTTGAGTCCCAAATATCAGAATGGAAGATTGCTTCCTTTTTAAGAATATAAAATGTTTGCATTCTATGAAGATGTGTAAAAAGCTGTCAGATATGGACCTGAATACTGAGAGGCAGAAAGGCAAACTGCAGGGGAGGCTTAATCTCTGTTTTGGTGGGGAATTGACTTCTAGTGGGATGGGGAAAAATTAGTATGTTTGCTTATCGTGTTTAAGTGGAAGAAGCTTGTAATGATTTGACTTGATTATCTCTCTATCTAGACACTTGGATTAAAAATTCTCTGGTTTGGTTTAGTTGCAAGGAAGATGTCCAAGTGGAAAAATAGAAATACATTTCATTTTAAAAAGGGAAAGAAGCTAGTAGAATAATTTCTACTAATTAACTGAATAATTAGCCAAGTAATTTTACAAAAAGTATGGTTTCATTTCTTAGGAGACTTGTATCAATGAGAAGAAAATGTCTTGCTCTGAGCGGTAGAATATGCCTGGAATCCCAGGGACTCAGGAGGCAGAGGCAAGAGGATAGCAAGTTTGAGGCTGGGAGTAGCCTGCGTAATTTAGGGAGAACTTGTAACAAGATAAAAAAGAATAAAAGAATCTGGAGGTGCAGCTCAGTGCACTTGCAAAGTATGTACAAAGCCCTTGGTTCAGCCCCCAAGGACCACACACACACACACACACAAACAAAACAACAAAAAACCAAGAAAATGCTTAATTTGTAATTAGTATTTAAGTGTTGTTATTTATGTGGCTAATTCTAAGTTATCCTAGTGTATGTTGATTTTTCTCTTAAATATTTAAAATAATTTCCTGAATTTTTCACTTTATTAGATTTTACTTTCCCTATAGGTAGGAATAATTAAATAAATACTATTATGCATGTGAATATACTTGATAAATTATTTTCATATAAAATAACTTTGAAATCTTTAAATATCCCATTATGGACTCCTTTCTCTTATTCTTCCAGTTCAATTGTTCTAGTACACTCAATGCAGTAATTCTTCAAAGTCATGGAGACCTTCAGTCCATGGACCCTATGTGCCCCATCCATCAGTTCCCCCCCGTCCTCATTTCCTTTCTTGTCCAGTGTGATGTCATGGTCCATCATTATTAGCACTCCCTTGCTAATGCCCTAAACCTCCCTGTTCCACTTTTCCTCCTTCACATTTGACTGGCAAAAACTCAACCCTCCTTGAACTCCACCATCCCCTTTCCATGAACACTGTTTGGGGAAAACAATTCACACAGCAAGGCTGACATGCAGTTTTAAATTCTTGATCCCAAACTTCTAATGGGATTAACAACAATTTAAAAATTATTTGACTTTTCCCTCCTGTTGTTGGGTCAAAATTTCATACACTGTAGCTCTAATTTGAAAACACACATACCCATGACCAACAGAAAAACCATGGCCTACTTTCTGTAGGGTTGGGATTTAGCTCAGTGGGTAGAGTGCTGTGCTGCAGTCTCTGAGGTCCTGAGTTCAATTCCCAGCACCACTAAAAATGGGAGAAGGACCTGGCAATCCACTCCCAAGGCAATCCCGAAAGAGTCAGCCATTGAAAACCCTATGAGGGTCACTATGAGTTGGATACCGACTCGACGGCACCTAACAACTTTCTGTAACTGTTGTGATCTCTCCCTTCTAGGTCTCACTAATTTAGCATCAGAGGCAGAGGGTACAGATTTTTGATGATGTAACATTTAATTAACAGAACCTCCGTATTAGATCCCACTGCTCTGGGGTTCTGTCTTCCAAATCTCTTTATTCTCTCTAGCTCTGCTCCAGGATGATGTGTGGATATAGGGAATGGCTTACTTAATTTTACATTATAGAGAGCAATATAGAGGGCAAAGAAACCTTCGATTCACTCTGGACCTCTGTCATCTTTGCTGGGAAGGAGGAATGTCCTATTTGTACTGACCATTGGTCCTTTGTTACCTGCTGAACTGTCTGGCATCTGTGGTCTTTTGGAAGTCTTGCATATGCATCTGTTTTTGAAATCTGCAGTCTTAGCCACTTGTTCTGGGGACACAGATCTCATATTTTGTGTTTCCTCCGTTTTTTTTTTTTTTTCCTAATGCCAGTTCTCTCTGGTCAACCAGCCCTCTCAACACCTTTCTATCCACTCCTATTCCATATAATTGCCTGCAGCCGTAGCAATGTGGCGTCTGATCCCATCAGATCTTGGAAGTTATACAGGGCCAGGCCTAGTTAGTACTTGAAAGGGAGGCTGCCAGGGAATGCCAGGTGCTTGGGAGACAGCTTGGGAGGCTTGGGAGATGGACCTGGCAACCCACTCCCAAAAATCAATCCACCATTGAAAACCCTATGAACAGCAGAGAAGCACTGACAATAGTGTTTTGCCTGTTGTACATAGGGTGGATGTCACCTAACAACAATAACAATATTCTGTATGATCTTTACGAAACCAGTAGCAAAATGTTTGCTATTGGTTCTGTGCATATGAGACATGGTCATGAGACAAAGGAGGGGCTTCTGCTAGCAGGGTATGTCTCTTCGGGGCTCTGTCTGGAGAAACAGGCTACTTATGCTAATACTTTTGAGTGCTCTTGTAACTATCAGAATGTTTCTACCTCCTTGCTGTTGAGATTTAATGCTGACAGGGGAGGAGATAAAGATGTTGCTGTCCCTCTTTCTCTTCCATCCACATTCTTTCAGGTATAAATTCAGTAGTCTTTTCCATTCCCACATAAACAGGGACTTTTCCTGTGGTCTATCTTGAATTTTCTCTATTAGTAATAACTCCATAATAGTTAAACCAGCCAGACTGGCTTTTGATACATTATTGTGAGTTTAAGGAATTAAGAAAATCCCTTTTCTTTGGACAAAGATGTAGTTTAAATTTATGCTATTGTGAGGGGTTCAGCCAAGCAGTGATTGCTTTCTTTCTTTCCCTTCCATATCTGCCCTAATTTCCACCCTTCTCCATTGCCCGTGACATCTACTTTCTCACTGCTGGGTAGATGGATGCCTCTGAGGAGAGTACAGAGAAGGTCATATCTATGGAAACGCAGAAGAGAAAATCACATTAATATATATCAAAAATTGTTATCCTTGTTACACTACTAAGTTTACTTTTCTATTCTACAGGATAATTATTTTGTCTGTCTACTTGTTCCTCAGAGCCCTCATTATTTTTCCCCTCATTTCTATCCATTCTCATCAGAAGACCTTCTTTTGTAGACCATGGAGAAAAATTAGTCATCAGAAAATGCTTAATGCTGAATCTATAAATAACCTGCGTGCCTATCTCTCTTATAGAAAAGATGGAGGAAGAATTAATTCTTCTATCAAAGGCCAGTGAAGTGTCTTTTTAGGGGGATCTCATTCTCTCTTGCCTTTTAAAACACTTCACTCCTTCCTGTTATAATGTACAAAGAGAGTTTGAATATCTCTCTTTCTACTGGATTGTTCCCACCAGTATAAAAATATGCAATCGTGTTTCTCTTCTTGAAGGGAAAAAGACGTCCAATAACTCCACATCTCCTTCCACCCCCTCTGCCACCCTTCCTGGCCAAAATGAAGAAATACTCTCTTTGGTATCACCCAAACTCACTTCCTGTTCAGTTTCAAGCCACTCACATTTGGCATTTCTTCCACTTCAGGGAACTTGCTGGTTTTCGTTCTCCTCTTACTCAACTTCCTGGCAGCCTTCAGCACAGGTGATCCTTTCCTCCCTGGAGGATAAAGTCTCTATCTCTGCTTCTACCACATCACCAGCTTCTGGCTTTCTTCTTTGTGTCAGCAGCAATTCAGTCTTGATCTCCTTTACTGGTTCTTCCTCTGGATTCAAACTCTAAATCTTGGCAATCTTCAGGGCTTGGTCCAGTCTTCATTTCTCTCCAAGGTGATCTCATCCCATTTTATGACTTTAAATACCATACATGTTAGAATATTCCACATTTATATTGCCACCTCAGACCTCCTTCTGAGCTATAAACTCAAACATTCAGAGTATCATCCCTATCTCTGTATTGGCAGAATCACAGTGATATTAAACTTAACAGTGATTACATAATTATTGATTTCCAGTCCTCACTCCCTAGTAATCCTTTTTATTCCTCCATATCTGGGTGGTAGGGTCTTATAATCTACAAAAGTGGTAGTCTTTCTGGGTGCCCCAGCTGCTTCTTTTTCTTTTTTTCTTTCTTTTTTGTGTTGGTTCTCAGGATGCATACCTGGATGCATACTAGGCAAGCACTTTGCCACTGAGCCACACCCCAACTCCAGGTTTACTTTGCTTGATGCATTCTTAAAATAGTGATGGTTTGTCTTAGCAGCTACCATCTTTTCATTGGAATGTTTCTCCCTAACCAATTGGATTTACTCCTATGGGTCCTTTGTCATCAGGTGCTGATAACTTTCTAAATTCCAGCTCTAACCTTGTATTTGCATCACAAATTATAACTTTTATATTTAAATACATGTCAGTACCTTCATTTTGCTGTTCCACAAAAAATCCAAAATTAACCTATCCAGAATGGAATTTGCTCCATTTTCCTAGAAATGTGTATTTCTTTCTTGATCTCTTATTCAGTGAACCAGACTAGCAGCTAATAAAGTCACAGGCAAGGATCCTGGAGGTCATTCTTGGGAAATTCCTTTTTCATTCACACTAAATCCTTCAGAAAGTTTTGTCTCTTCAATTGCCAAAATATATCACAAATTCATCAACTTATCTTTTTTTAATGAGACATCCTTGGAACAGATTTAATTTCTTGTCTGGACTATTACACCACTCTCTTCATTTTCATTTTTACTCACTCCCACTCCATTCTTCAAGAAGCCAGAGAGATTTCTAAAGACGCAAATAGGATCATGTCATTCTCTGCTTCCAGACATTTATTTTTATATTTTATTTTATAGATTCTTTCTATGATTATAACCCTGTGCTGGAATTTATGCTCATTGGAAGCATTTTGGTTCTTAACATCCTTGTAGAGTTTCATTTATTTATTTATTTATTTATTTATTTATTTATTTATTTTTATTTAATGTTTTTATTAGTAATTTTTAATGTACAACTTAGTGGGTCTCATTATGACATTTCCATGCACCTTTTCATAGTTTCTGAAGCATCGTTTCTTCATGATAATCATATTCATATGATAAAAAACAACAAAGAGACCCAGTTTTCAGCACAGATGTCTAATCACTACAAATTCTGAAGTGATGTGGTTCAATTTTTTTAATTAAAATGACATTTTCATGAATTTAGACTATGTTTCAGTCAATCAATTAGTATGTAATTTTACTTTTATGCTATATTTTCAAGGGATTGTGAATCTAGGAATGTGAGTTAGTGACTATTTCCTATTGTTCTATACGTGGCATGTACCTTGCTTAAGCATGATGAAAACCACAGGTTATTTGGAGAAATGCATATCATGTATAGAGTTCTAGCCAGGTCAGACATAAGGTGTAGATATTCATATAGTGACTTTTGTCTTGCAGACATAGTAGGCATGGACATGATACTACAATTTCTGTAAAACAATGAAGGCAATGTCTAGTTCCACAAAATTGGATATGGCCAAATTTTTTGGTTGTGGGGTAAATTGGGAAAAGACAGGAAGAAATCCAAAAACAGGCAAAATGGCCTTTGAGGAACTGGTGGAAAAAATAGAGACATAAAACCAAAAAGTAAAAGCAGCATACACATGACAGCCAGAAGCCTGCCCGAGTAGGCTTGTATTCCTGTAAATATTTCTGTAATGTGATTTCTTTGTTGCAATGCGATTGGACACCTTTTCTGTAACATGATTGCACACTTTTGCTGTAATGTGATTGGTTACTTTTGCTACACTGTGATAGGACACTTTTTCAAGCCCCCTCACATATCCCTCATTTTGATTGGATTGTACATAGACAAAGGACTCAAAGCTGATTGCCTCAGGCTATTTGGGCTAGTTATATAAGGAGCTGCACTGCAGCAGCTCTCTGTCTCTGCTGGAAGACCAACAACACAGAAACAACTCTGTCTTGCTGAGGACTATTGGACTGTGACTGACAACAACCACGGAAAGAACTCTCCAGGACGAGACTAATGTATCTGGATGGCACACTCAAGGACTACAATCAAGCTGAGGACAGTCCCTTGGCCCAGCACCTAGGGACAGAAGCTGAGGACAGTCTCTGGTCCCAGCACTGGAGGCAGAAGAGCCGCCATTGCACTGGAGGCAACCATAGAGCTGTAGCATTTAGCACTTGTGAGCTGTAACACTTTGGGTTCCTTTTGGCCCTTGTAAGGGCAGAGAGGCAATAAAGAGCTGCAAGGTCCCCTAAGACAAAAGCATCCTGAGGCTTTTCCTTTCTCCCCCTCTTGTGGTATTCCGGAAGAGTCCACACCCCTCACTTGAGGGTCCCAAATGGTTGTTATCTGTGTGTGCAGCCTTGCCTCCCATCTGAAATATCCGTCCAGACCAGAGAGGTGCATGCTGCAGCCCACATTTGGTAAGAAAAAAAATTGTAATTTTGTCCGTCTATCTATCTACCCATTTATCTATTTATCTATCTGTGTTTTGGAGAAGGACCTGGCAGACCACTCCTGAAATGATCAGCCATTGAGAACCCTATGAATAGCAGAGAAACACTGAGAATATTGTGGGGTATTGTACAGTGTAGAAGAGTGTTTTGTCTGTTTTAAATAAGGTTGCTATGAGTCAGACCTGACTCAATGGCACCTAACAATAACATCTATCTATCTATCTATCTATCTATCTATCTATCTATC
Source organism: Pedetes capensis (assembly GCA_007922755.1). NCBI lineage: Eukaryota > Metazoa > Chordata > Mammalia > Rodentia > Pedetidae > Pedetes > Pedetes capensis. The sequence continues at coordinate 185,298 of VMDO01001553.1, read as the reverse complement.
TATCTACCTAATATTTATATTTGGAATATCAGTTACTACCCATATATTGCTATACTATTTCAACACTTATAAGGAAACTGACAATGACTTTTTTAAATTTAAATTTAAAAAATTTTAATTTCTCTCATATGCTTTTCAGCCTTCTTTGGAGAATGAGTAAGTAGTGTCTTGTTTCTTCATATATCATCAATTTACACATTCTAATTTGAACACAATATCATCCAAATCAATACTCAATATGAAAGGTTGAGATATGGGGTTTAAGAATGAGATGTTGATAGTGTAAAACATGGTTTGAAATAAATATACAGATCAGATTAAAAACATATTTATCCTAGTTATCATGATGTGTCAAGGCAGGGTTTTCAGTTGGAGTGACAACTAATATTCCACTCTGATGAGGATGCAGATAGTGTAGAGGCTATGCATGTGCAAGCAAAGGATATATGGGAAATCTTTATAGCTTTTCTTCATTTCTGGTGTAAACCAAAACTGCCCTAAAAATAAGGATAATGTAAAATATGTAGATATCTAAATCCTACCCATGGTATGGGGAGGGATGGAGTGGAGAGTGAGGTTGAGAAGTTTAAGGCATAGGATTAAGTCCTGTCTTCATCCAAATACCTCCTATAACCACTGCTGTGCTTTCTCAGGAATCTCATAGTAACATGGCAAGAATGCAGGCACTTAGGGTTAGTGGAGAGGACACTTAACTGGTATAATGTGTAGATCATACCAATTTAGACAGTTACAACACTAGGTTACAGGCATTTAGCCTCAGAACCTTAAGAATGTGGAAAGCTAAAATGAAGTAGATAGTGACTCAGCAAATCTAAGCCAGCCTGCTTTCCTCCCTCAACCCCCCTTCCTTAATTTTTCTTTCTTTCTTTCTTTCTTTCTTTCTTTCTTTCTTTCTTTCTTTCTTCTTTCTTTTTGCCTTTCTTTCTCTCCTTTTCTTTCTTTCCTATTCTTCTCCTCCTCGGTCTACTTCTTTAATTTATCTTCATGTTGTGATTTTGGTGGATAATTGTATAGTAAACTCATGGCAGGCTATAGATGGATCCCCTTCTCTAGGCACAGTCATGTAAAAGGAGTCTTATCAGCCAATGAAACTATTTAACATTATTTTTATAAAAATTAATGAAGCACACCTTAAATGTAATAATAGAACTTTTGAAAGAATATTAAAAGAAAGCATATCTGAAGAAGACTTGAATTAAAGAGTACTATCTGATCCATCAACCACCTCTCCAAATTTATGCTAGGAAGTAGCAAGGTATGGTTCAAAGAACACAAAGTTTTGCCCCCAAGAGATACACCCAAATCTCTTTTCCTGAGTGTTGTTTCAACCTTTGTTCTGATTTTCACTGGCTGTGTGAAATCAAGAAAGTCTCCTAGCATTGCAGGGTCACTTTTCTCATGTCTAGAAACAGTTATAGTAGGTGGTGCCCAATGATTTCTCCAGGTCTAAAATTTTACATTTTATTTTCCAAGTTTGGGTCTTCTGTCAATTAAAAGATATTTTCAAGGTTGCACATCTATATTATATAACAAAGATGTTGTTGTTGTTGTTGTTAGGTGCCGTCGAGTCGGTATCCGACTCATAGCGACCCTCTGTACAACAGGGGAAACACTATTGTCGGTGCTTCTCTGCTGTTCATAGGGTTTTCAATGGCAGATTGATTTTTGGGAGGAGGTTGCCAGGTCCTTCTCCCAAGCCTACAGCTGCTGGTGTTCCCAGGCAGTCTCCCATCCAGGTACTAACCAGGCCCGACCCTGCTTAGCTTCCGAGATCTGATGGGATTGGATGCCACAGGGCTACGGCTGCAGGCAAACAAAGATGATTGTATGCTAAATTAATGCTAATCCACAGGACTAATTTCAAACTTTTTGAGAAATGTAGGGCATTGATTACCATCTTATTAAGCTGATGAGATAACATAACTTCTGAAATCTCTTGATTAACCAGAGAGATTAGTATTTTTTATGAGAGAATCTGGCCCTTGGTATGGTATCAATATGCATGGCCATAGATTTAGAGTTATTGGTGAGATAAAAAATGGTTTCAAAATTCATGGAACTCCTTTGGTGTAGTGGAAAAAATACTAAAATTGTAAACATGTGTTTTGAATTTTATCCCTGTGTTTTAATGGCTATATGACATTGCCTAAGTCACTTAATTTCTTGTTTTACTATTTTCATCTTTAAGGTAGGGTTAAAAGAAGTTCTAAATATATTAAAAGGTGCTTGTGAGTAAAAACAGTTGTTTGTAAGAGAATTCTCTTTTAGGATTACAGAATAGTTTAAAGATTGTACTATAATTTTTATTCTATAGCAGAGGTAAATTATTTTCAACTTCTAGCTTTGGGCACCCTATGTGTCTGTCAGCTTGTTATACTGTGGGAGCTTGCATGTTGCTGTGATGCTGAAAGCTATGCTACTGGTATTTCAGATACCTGCAGGGTCATTCATGGTGGACAGGTTTCAGCTGAGCTTTTAGACTAAGACAGAATAGGGAGAAGGACCCAGCAGCCCACTCCCGAAACAATTTGTCATTGAAAACCATTGAATAGGAGAAGCACTGTCAAATAAAGTGTTGGAAAATGGGCCCCCCAGGCTGGAAGGCATTCAAAAGGTGATTGGGGAAGAACTGGCTCCTCAAAGTAGAGTCAACCTTAATGATGGGAATGGAGTAAAGCCTTGTGGACCTCCATTTGCTGGTGTGGCGTGACTCAAAATGAGATGAATCATATTGACTGCAACAATGGCTCAAACACATAAAGATCCTGTGCATGGCATAAGTGTTGGGTAGTGTTTCATTCTGTTGTACATAGGGTCACTGTGAGTCAGACTCTGCCTGATAACACCTAACAAGAACAACAGCAGTTTTGGGAAATGAGTAATAATATTTCAGGAGCAACTCTTTGGGATGGAGACCCTGCTGCACTTGTAGGAATTCATGTATAGGCAACATCATTGGATCATAATTCTGCCTTGCTTACCACAGTATCCACCAGCAGAATATTGGTATGTCTGAGGAATACTGCATGGTACCTCCTACACTCTTCTTTTTCTTTCTCTATCTCTTTTTTTTTTTTTTTGAGACAGGGTGTCTAAGCTGGCTCCAACTCTTGATCCTCCCGCCTCTACCTCCTGAATTTGGGATTACAAGTGTTTGCCACCAAATATAACTTCTACACTCTTCATAAAAGAAATAATCACTTGCTGAAATGAGGAGTATGGCAGACATGGTATACCATAGACCATCTGACTTGCGATTTTAGTTTTTTTTTTTTTTTTGTCTATTCTTTGTCTATAGCCGTACCACCCTGTTTTCTGATCTTGTCAGATCTTGGAAGCTAAGCAGGATGAGGCCTAGTTAGTACTTGGATGGGAGACTGTCTGGGAATACTGGCTGCTATAGCCTTGGCAGAAGGACCCAGCATCCTACTCCCAAAAACAATCAGCCATTGAAAACTCAATGAATAGCAGAGAAGCACTGACAATAGTGGTGGGAATGGCACAGTGTCCGGTAATGTTTCATTCTGTTGGAAATAGGATCTCTATTTGTTGGACCCAACTTGATGACACCTAATAATTCTTATTTGTTCTGACCCTATCATTTATTGGCCATGTGATCTTATTCATGTTACCTAACCTTTCTGAGCCTCAGCTTTCCTGTGTATTGGTTTTCCTGTTCCTGAAAAATGGAAACTATTATATATATGCTACTCTTACATTATTATTCTCTAAGTATAGAGATCTGTAGACATATCTATCTTTTTGAAAAGCATATCAAAAGCTCTAAGGTAGATAAATTACTTCTTTCTCCAATTTTCTATTGTTGATTGGCATTATTATCTAGGATTAGGTTTTACTGAAGTAACAGACCCAAAATACAGTGTCGTAAGCAATATTGCAGCATTTCTCTACCACTAAAAGGTTTGTAGGTAAGTAGTATAAGGCTGATGTGAGAGGTCACTACTATAAAGTTCTCACAAACCCAGCTCCTCCTATCTTGGTACCTTTTTGTGTGTAGTTCTATTACCAAGGTTCCAGCTTCAGTCATGATGTCCATATTCTAGACAGGAGTAAAGAAGAAACACCAACAAAAAAGTTAAAGGCTGTATATTGTCTATCATTTAAGAAAGGTCCTCCAAATAAAATGAAATTTATCTATTGGACAAATTTCTAAAGGATATTGTGGAGCAAGGGGCAAAATGTAGCTTCTGTGGCATAAGAACAATCACTGAGACATTTTCTAACATGTCCTAGAATATTGTGTAGGAAAAAGATAGGAAAGATATGCAGTAATGTTAGTCTGAGTTTGAAAAATATTATGGAGATTTTATTGCTGTTGTTACTACATAGAATTATCAGAGATACTAAAATTTAGCTTGCTTACCTGAGTTTTTAGGTTTTGCCTATTATGGAGAGGAAAACAATTTCCTAGATTCTTCTCCCATCCTTAAAGTACACATGTCTCCAGTAGTAAGTTCATTTTGCTTTCTACTAGGCATATATTATCTTTAAAATATATGTTAATTGAATTGTGCAAAAGTGTCTTTTTTTCCCCACAAGAAGGCCATATATTTTAAAAAGGATCTAATAACTTGGTCCATGGTTGTCAATCAATATAGCACATGGATAATCAGAGGAAAGTGATCACTAGGCTCCCCAAGAGGAAGCCATTCAAGAATGAAATCAGTTCAAAAAATAACTGATTGCATCTTTCATCAAATACATGCAAAACAGATTAGAAAGACAATTCCCAAAGCTGACATGGGTGATCTTCCCACTGTACATGTAATTCTTAATTTGACAGAAATTAATACACTTTTGTAATTTGAACTGCCCAAATAGTAAATTTTATAGGAGAAAGCTAGATAGTAGTTTTAAAATTTATAATGAATATTCAGTTGTAATAGTAAAATCATTTAAATTACCTTTGCAGAATTTTCTTTTTTTAAAACCAGTGATACGTATTCTGGCTAATATTCTTATGGGATAGGAATAAAATGTCTAACTAGGGCTCAATTTTTGTCTTTATGTTAGTGGAGGTTGGTATTATAGGAGACAATGACAAATTATTAATTAAGCAATTCTAAGAATGTGTTTCCTTTTAACAACTTTCAATCATCTGCTCTTTCCCTTCCCTTTTTTATTCCTTAGGATAATTTATTATAGAGACTAGTTTGAATACTTTTTCTCTTGTTTTTTATGCTGCATTTCCTCCAAAATTTTAGCTCATAATATTATTCATATTAAGTTTACTTATTCACAAGATAAAATATGTTTATAGTTTTTGGTTTCCTCCATTGAATTTATTTCAACTTTTTTGAATTTAGAAAGGCATGAGAGACTGAAGAGTTTAAATTTGCTCCTCTCTCTATATATATTAATTGATTGATCACTGCCTCTTCTTTATCTGCCGTAAATTTACTTTTGACAGGTGTGTTTGTCATGATTAAAAATGTTCCCCTCTACTTTAAGAAAATGTAACCACACCAACAAAATGGCTGCCTTTCATTTGCTATATTTTCCTGCTTTATTGTTGTTGTTTTAATATCTGTTAGTTCAGTTCACTTCAACAGTTACATATTGAAAGACTACTTGGATTCATGCTTTGTCAAGATTGGGAACTATAAAAATAAGTGATGTATAGTTTCTGATCTTGAGAAACTCAGTCTAGAATTTAACCTAAGTATTAATTTCAATTTTCAACTGCTTTCAGAAAACTAAAATAGAATATCAATCATTCTGAGAGATCTAAATGATGGGTTTAAAATAAGAAATGGGTGATTTATGCATAATAGAAAGCAATATAAAGATGTGCTTTTGTTTTAGTTTCTATTTTATATTGAGTTTACATGTGAGTTTTCTAACTCTCCCATATTATTGATGTTCCAGAAAAGGAACACTTTGATGATACAAAGATCATAAATGCATTAAAAAGCCTTATTCATATATACAGTAACTTGGAACCTGTGAAAATCTAGTCCTATTATCTTTACTCAAAGATCCTTTCTACTTTACAGGGCTCTGCCTGTAAGGATACTGTTAAAATTAGAAACAGTGTTCAAATCTCCTGAATTGAGCAGTGGTGCATTTTCATTCAGTTATAAAGAAAGTGGTCAATGATCAGGATAGATATTGATCCCATATTTCTCAACCTCTATGAACCTATTATGTTCCTAAAGTCCATTTAGTATTTAAACCCAAGGAAGTATTTCCTGGAGTATATAGGATATAAAACACAGAGCATCTGAAAAAATGAAACATCCAATCTTAATCATATTATATTTTAAGTGAGCATAAAAACAATGAAGTGTTGGTACAAATCTTTAGTCAACTTATTACACAAATTGGAAATTCTTATGTTACTTCAATGCAAACTAAGGAGAGAGAGAGGAAATTTTACATCAAAATAAAGAATCTTTCACAGGAAGCCTATTGGTGAATTTCCTTCTGTTTTCCTTTGTCTGCACTTGGCACTGCCATGTCTTTTTTTCTCCTTTATTTACTCTTCTCTTTCTTCTCCTTTACTTCTTTCTAAGTTTCCTGCTCTTCTTTCCCCACTTTTTAGGAAAATGTCCCCTTTCCTGATGGGACTCCTCTGAGTTCTAACAGTGCTTGTGGTGGGAGGTAGACCAGTAGGCTTCACCAAGAAGAGTCCACAAATGGGCTCTTTTCTTCATGGCTTGGAGAAAGGCAAATGGATGGACTCTCTCAGAGGGAAATCCATAGTTGTGAAGCAGGTGGGCTTCCTCCAACAGACATCTGCCATTTGCTTCATATGAGCATAGAGGCTCTCTGCCCCTCTAGGTTTCTCATGCCCCTTATTTAAGAGAGACTCTCAGAAAAGGAACTACCTGCTTTTCATGGTCAGGTCACTCTTGGGAAAATCATGTTTCTCTCCCTAATGGAAAATCAGTATTCTTCAGACTGAAAACTCCATTTCTGGCTTTGAGTCCTGACTTATTGCTTTCTGGTATATGTGGATCCAGCTAGGACTTCAATCTTTACTTTAGCTTATTTCTTGCACTACTTTTTTCAGGCAATCTTAGGATGTCCTGAAGTCCCTGACCCCAAGCCTTGCCCCTTTCACCTTATGGACCTTAGTGTGTCTCCTCATCACCCTGTTGGGGTGCGGCCAGCCAGAAGCTCAGGATCTTTTTGCAGGACTGGAGTGGTCACCAGTGGTGAAGACAAAAGCTCCAGGAGGCTGGCTGAAAAGGGTAAATAACTGGGGAAATTTATTGCACTGGAACAGGAAAACCAGGGTAAATAGGAACATAGGATCAGGAATGCAGGAACAGGAAGGACTGGAACAACAGGAACCAGGAGCTCTTCTGTCTCTGGCACTGGGCACGAAGACTATCCTCAGCTTCTGCCTCTAGGCTCTGGGCCAAGAGGCTATCCTCAGCTTCTGCCTCTTGTGCTGGGCCTAGCAGAAGCTGTCCTCAGCTTGCTTGTAGGCCTAATAATGATGAGGGAGTGGCTCTTCTTTTTCTGTGGTCTCTATCTCCAATGATTAGGTAATGCTAGCAAAGTGGTATAGGTGGAAGGAAGGTGTCCAGGGCCAGCAAGCCCTCTTTTTATAGTCTTTTGGGGAGAAGTTTGGAGCTACCCCCAACAACCTTAACAGTCTTTTGGGCTTAGGCAATCATGTAAGAGCTTGTGCAAATGGGCTGAACCAATAAGGGATGATATGTTAATTTTAGGGCAAACAGGATGTCACTTCTGGCCAATTGGGGGATGTTCCTTAGCAGCCAATCAGGGGACAGGTTTGGATCAGGAGTGACCAAATAGGTACCAGAGGGACTGAAGATGTTGCCATACCTCTGATGGCATCTTGGCTCATTGAGGTCCAGAGAGACTCGGATGTAGGACAAGGGTCATTTCTCCTGGAGGATAGATGTCAGTCCTCCAGGTGGGCTAGATAGACTGTTATGATGGTGGTCCTACTAGGATCCCGACAATCACCCTACCCCAGCTCTGATACTGCTGATCTTGGCCACACGTTTTTTATGACTTGGAAATTCTGGGTTGTTCTTTTATTTGGACTTGGTCCTTGAGATCTCCCAGTGAGAGGCCAGCATGTGAGATGCACCATGTCATGGGAAGGACACAGGCTCTGGATCAGACAGACTTGGGTTTGTGTCTCAACTCTGTACCTTCCTCACCGCATGACTGTGGACAATTCTTTACCTTTACCTTCTGTAACCATAAAGTGGGCATAATGATCCCAATCCCATTGGAAGAATGATATGACATTGTCACATAAATCATTTGCATCTTTGTCTCCAAGCAGTGAGAGCTCAAGAAAGTCTATTCTGTTTCTCTTCTTTGTGAGTTTATACATACATGTATAGACATGTACTCACTGTCTTGCTGCTCTCTTCCATTGTTTTTCTACTTCTTTCTTCCAAAAGACTTATGTTCTTGCTGCCAGTTTTTTGTATAACCTGATTGTTTGGGATCTAAGAAACCAGCCCATTTCTGGATAAACTGTAAGAAGTAAGTTTATGCCTTTTAGTATTTTGGTGCTACAAATTCTTATAGAATGGTATTGTTTCCCTGCTTTTAACTTTGTAACCCTGGAGATACAGAAACACATGAAATTAACTCCAGCTCTTCTCTCCACAGGCAACCATTTTCAATGTTTTTAGCTATATCTTCTGGTATTGCCTTAGCAGTTCTAAATGACAGCTATTTTTCAATGTATCTATTTAGACACCATTTATTGACTTACATTTAATTGTTGTTGTTAGGTGCCATCAAGTTGGGTCTGACTCATAGCGACCCTATGCATAAGAGAATGGAACACTCTCCAACCTGTGCTACACACATGATCTTTTTAATATTTAAGCCCATTGTTGCAGACACTGTGTCAATCCATCTAGGTGAAGGTCTTCCATTTTTTTCTTGGCCTGCCACTCTTCCAAACATGATGTCCTTCTCCAGGGCTTGGTCCCTCTTGACAATATGCCCAAAATATGTAAGATGCAGTCTAGTCTTTGTTTCCAAGGAGCACTTTGGTCACACTTCTTCTCAGATGGATCTGTTGGTTCTTTTGGCAATGCCTGGTATAGTCAATATTTGTCTCCAGCACCATAAGTCAAAAGCATCGATTCTTCTCCTGTCTCCCTTATTCAACATCCATCTTTCACAATTGCATGATACGACTGAAAATACTATGGTGTGAGTCAGGCGTACCTTCATCTTCAATGTGACATCTTTATTTTTAGCACTTTAGGAGTTCTTTTGCAACAGTTTTTCCCAGTGCATTGTGTCTTTTGATTTCTTGACTGCTGTTCCCATGGGTGTTGATTATAGAATCAAGTAAATCAAAATCTTGGGCAACCTCAGTCTTTTCTCCATTTATCATGAATTTGGATACTGACTCAGTAAGGATTTTTGTTTTGTTGATATTGAGGCACAATCCACACTGAAGGTTGTGTTCTTTGATCTTCATCAGTAAATGTTTCAAGTCCTCTTCATTTTCAGTAAGCACAGCTGTGCTATCTGCATAATTCACATTGTTAGTCTTCCTCCAATCATGATGTCATGTTCTTCTTCATCAGGTCCAGCTTCTCAGACTATTTGCTCAATATAGAGGTTGAAGAGGTTCAGTGAAAGTGTACAGCCTTGACTCATACCTTTCTTGACTTTAAAACAGACAGTGTTTCCTTGATCTGTTTGAATGACTGCCTCCTGGTCCATGTACAGGTTCCTCATGAGTACAATTAAGTACTCTGGTATTCCCATTCTTTGCAATGTTATCTATAAGTTGTTATGATCCACATAGTCAAATGTCTTTTCATACTTCATAAAACATAGATTGATATCTTCCTGATATTCTTTGCTTTTGGCTAATATCCATCTAACATCAGCAATGATGTCCCTGATTCCCTGCCTTCTTCTGAATCCAGCTTGATTTTCTGGCAGTTTCCTGTCTATATACTGCTGCAGTTGCTTTTGAATAATCTTTAGTAAAATTTTACTTGCATGTGATATTAATACCATTTGATAATTTCCACATTCAGTTGGATCCCTTTTCTTGGGAATAGGCATAAATATGGATCTCTTGGCTAGTCAGTTGGCCAGATAGCTGTTTTCCAAATCTCTTGGCATAAACAAGTTAGCACCACCAGTGCTCCATCTGTTTGTTGAAACATCTCTATTGGCATTCCATCCATTTCTGGAGCCTTGTGTTTTGCCAATTCCTTCAAGGAAGCTTCCACTTCATCTTTTAGTACCATTGGTTCCTGATCATATGCAGCCTCTTCAAATGGTTGGTCATCCACAAATTCTTTTTGGTATAATGACTTTGTGTATTTCTTCCATCTTCTTTTGTTGTTTCCTGTTTTGTTTAATAGTATTCCTATACAGCCCTTCACTTCTGCCACCTGAATCTTGAAGTTTTTCTTTAATCCCTTAAGTTTGAGAAAAACAGAGTGTTCTTCCCTTTTGGTTTTCTATCTCTAGCTCTTTGCACATGTCATTATAATATTTGGTTTTGTCTTCTTGACCTGCCCTTTGAAATCTTCTATTTAGTTCTTTAACTTTGTTATGTCTTCTTTTTACTTTATCTGCTCGATGTTCAAGGGCAAGTTTCAGAGTCTCTTTTAACATGTAATTTGGTCTTTTCTTTTTTTCCTGTCTTTTAAATATCCTTTTGCTTTTCTCATTAATAATGTCTTTTATGCCATGCTACAACAGGTCTGGTTTTTGATCATTAAGGTCTAATTCAACAAACCTGTTCTTGAAGTGGTTGGTCTCTGAACTCAGGTGGGATATGCTTGAGGTCATACCTTGGCTTTCATAACACTTGTTCTAACTTTCTTCAGTTTCAGTTTGAACCTGCATATGAGCAGTTGATGGTCTGATCTACAATCATTACTTGATCTTATTCTTTTGAAATTGAGTCCTTTTGGTTCTGTATGTTCCATCTGGTGAATTCCAGGTATATAGTCACTGTTTATGTTGGTGAAAAAATGTATTTGCAATGAAAACATCATTGGTTTGACAAAATTATATCATGTGATCTCCAGCATTGTTTCTGTCACCAAGGCCATATTTTCTGACTACTGAGCCTTCTTTGATTCCAACTTTTGGATTCAAGTCACCACTAGTTATCAGTACATCCTGATTGCATGTTCAATCTATTTCAGATTGTAGAAGCTGATAAAAGTCTTCTGTATCTTCACTTGTGGCCTTAGTGGTGAGCATGTAAATTTAAATAGTAATCATAGTAACTGGTCTTCCTTGTGTTGTTGTTGTTGTTAGGTTCTTTCAAGTTGGGTCTGATTCATAGTGACCCTATGTACAACAGATGAAGCCCTACCTGACACTTTGCCATACCCAGCACTATTGTCAGTGGTTCTCTGCAATTCATGGGGTTTAGTGGCTGATTGTTTTTTGGGAGTGGGTTGCTGGGTCCTTCTCCCAAACCTACTACACTTGGTGTTCCTGGGCAGTCTCCTATCCAAGTACTAACCAGGCCTGACTCTGCTTAGCTTCCAAGGTCTGATGAGATTGGACACCAAGGGGCAATGGCTGTAGGCCTTCCTTGTAGGATATTCTTCTACCAAAGGCAGCATTGTAGTTCAGGACAGATCTTGAGATGTCTTTTTCAGTGATGAATGGAACCCCATTTCTCTTTAATCTGTCATTCACTGCATAGTAGACTATAGGATTATCTGATTCAAAATGGCCCATGCCAATCCATTTTAGATCACTGATGCCTAGAATGTCCATGTTTATGTGCTCAATTTCCCTTCTGATAATTTCCAATTTTCCTAGATTGATACTACATACATTCCATGTTCCAATTATTAATGCATGTTTATAGCTGTTCCTTCTCATTTTGAGTCATGCCACATCAGCAAATGGAGGTCTTCGGGGCTTTACTCCATTCCTGTCATTAAGGTAGACTCTAATTGAGGAGGTAACTCTTCCCCAGTTGTCTTTTGAATGCCTTCCAACCTGGGGGCTCATTTTCCAGCACTCTGATAATGTTTCTCTGCTATTTGTAGGGGTTTCAATGGCTAATTATTTCGGGAGTGGGTTAGCCATGCCCTTTCCCTAGTCAGTCTTAATTACATATTGATTTTATTTTTTTCAACTACATTTATACTTCTCTCTGAGTTCTATTGTCATTTTGATTAAATAACTATTTAGTGTTGTCATTACAACTTTGTAGATGTTCACAGAAGTAAGTTAGTGGTATACTATGGCAGTGTATTCTTTCTTCAACAATATTTTTCCTTTGGATTAAATATTTCTGTTTAGTTTATTTAGTTTTCAATATATCTGAGTGTTCTTTTAATATAGGGAGATGTCATCAGACCAACATCTCCTCATACTTCATAATTGTAGGAGTCAGATAATACATTAGTGCAGTTCCTTTTCCATTTGCTTTCAGTTTTCCAAAAATGTGTTGATAACTCTCACTAGCTGTTCTTTATCCTCTCTTCTTATGCTTTAAGAGAAATTCCTTTGATCTTTAATTTCTTACATTTTCAAGCAGGATCAAGGGTGAGACTGGGGCTGGAATAGACATGGTCTGCTGGCCTTTGGGTTTGCCCAGCCTCATGGACATCAGCACTGGTGTCTAAGCTCCACTTGTGAGGCCTGATACAGGTCAGTTTGTCTCAACCCTGGTGCTGCTGGAATGGGGTTTTGCACTGGACTTAAATTTTATTTAATTATCTCCCATCTACTTGCTCTCTCTTGTTAGATAGCACTATTTAGACTATTCTTTACTGGATTTCTATTGCTGCTATAAAAAAGTGCCACATATTTAGTAGCTTAAAACAACACAAAGTTTTGTCTTATACTCCTGGAGGTCAGAAGTTTAAAATGGGTTGGCAGAGCTGTGTTTCTTCTTGACACACAGAATCTGATTTTTTGCCTTTCCATCTTGTAGAGGGAACCTACATTCCTTGGCCTATGGCCCCATATCACTGTAACCTCTGCTTGTAGAGACACATCTTCTGTCACTCTCATCTTCTGTCTCCCTCTTGGAGTTTTCACATACCCTGTGATTACATGGGCCCACCTGGATAGTGCAGATTAGTTTTCCATCTCAAGGTATTTAAATATCTCTGCAAAGTCCCTTTTGCCATATAAAGTAACATACTCACAGGTTTCCAAAATTGGGATGTGGACATTTTTGTAGGAGTGATCATACTTATCTATATGATGACTCTACAAATATTTGAACATGTGTTATGTCTTCTCTAAGACTTCATATTTTTATTTCAGGTTTACATATGAAATTTTTTCATTTATTTCACATTTGATAGGGCTCCAGATTTGTCACTATCCTGTTGCCATCAGCTGTATTTAATTCCTTCTGCCAGTGTCTTTTTTCATCATCAAGAACTGAATAGATATGATAAGACTTAGGAAGATTTAGTGAATACATTTCCCTGTTTCTAGACATCCCACTTCTATTAATGCAACTCAAGAATGCATTATGTTCTTGGGGGAATATTGACTAATATCAATCTTGTCACCAACTATAATCCCTTAAATTATTTCATGTAAACAACTTGTAAGTAAAGGTTTTTTTTTTTTTTTTCTTTTTCCCTTTTTTCTCCACCATTCTGTATTTTTTCAGAAGAAATATAACAAGATATACTCAGGTCTTCCTCCTGTTGTTGTTGTTGTTGTTGTTGTAGTTGTTGTTGTCAGGTGCCGTGGAGTTGGTGTCTGACTTATAGCAACCCTACACACAACAGGGGAAACACTATTGTCAGTGCTTCTCTGCTGTTCATAGAGTTTTCAATGGTGGATTGATTTTTGGGAGTGGGTTGCCGGGTCTTTCTCCCAAGCCTACAGCACCTGGTGTTCCCCAGCAGTCTCTCATCCAAGTACTAACCAGGCCTGACCCTGCTTAGCTTCTGAGATCTGATGGGATCAGAAACCACAGTGTTATGGCTATAGGCTCAGGTCCTGTTAGGGGTGAGAAATTTGATGTTGTTGCACTTGGGTAAGTCCAATGTCAGCTGTCTAGATGTCCCCAGTCCTCTACCTCACCATGATTATTCTTAAGATTTAAATAAAATTGGCATGGCTGTTATATCAAGAGTGGAGGGAATCACATCATCCCTCCCAAAATGTTCTAGACTTCAGGGAAAGTTGGTACTAGGATTGGTCACCTCTGGCTAATGAGCTACTCCTCCTGAGAGCTAAGGAAGCTGCCCATTTCTGAATAAACTGAATTAAGTACAAGGTTGTTACGAACCAACAAATTCTTTCAGAATGGAACTGTGTCCTTGTTTCCTACTTTGCCACCCTGGAGATAAAGAAACACATAAAAACAATCCCCAATTCTTTTCCCCAGAGGCAACCACTTTGAACTCCTTCAGATATTTTCTCTGATATTCCCTTGATAGCTCTCAACTCCCAGGCTACATCCTGCCTTTCATGTTGTGGTCACTCTTTTGCTCTAGTATCCCATGCTGGACACCAGAAATTCTATACTCACCCAGAGTTCACCCACGCACCCACGTTTGTGTGTAGACTTATCTTGAAGGTCTAAAACTGTGAAGGGAGTAGGCTGCAGCCTAGAAAGTAGCCAAAAGTACTTGTAAGACCTCAGGAGTGCTGATGACATTCTTGCCACTGGCAGTTCCTCTTGGGACCAGTTTGTCTAGAGCCAGATTTCCATCAAGCTCCTTGGCTCCTCTCCTTTTTCCTCCCTTCTGGTTCCCTGGGCCAACCGTCCCTTCTCCTTTATGAGAATGAAGCCATGTGACCCTTACTTGGGACTTCACCTTTCTTGGGGTAAAGAAACTAGGAAGGTGTTTGGCAGAACAAAAAATAGCTTCTTCACTTAATAAAGAAGACCTTACCAAGACCTTGGCTTAGTGTAAAGAAACAAAGGTTCATCTTCATTCCATTTATCTCTGAAATATTCAACCCTAAATTTTAGCTAATTACAGTTTTTTGAAAACTGATTCCATTGTTCAGTACTTTGGCTTTCCTTCTTAGGCAGCATTCTTAATTTTTTTTTAAAGCCACACATTTTACAGAATATTTTCCTTTCATTATTTAAAATTAAGTTGTTAATGTTAAAGAAAACAAATAGCATCAAATAAAGGAGGACAACATGTACAGGGCCATTCTGTGAATTTCACTTTGTGTTGGTATTACTGTCTCAATAAAAATGCACTGTGTGCAAAAGTGCAACTGTTTTTGTGGCATGAGATTAGGACTGGGACTCACATGTGTTCAAAGACTGGGTTGAATTGAAGATTTACTTTGTTTTCAGTAGATTTTTTTTTATTTTTTATTTTTGTGTTCTTGGTATTTCCTTTTCCCATCCAAGAATATTTTTTAACAAAAACTATACACTCACAAAGATTTCTTCTTTTAAAAAATTATCATGTAAGTTAACCTATTATGTTTATCAGGAAGCTGAGATCTTGACTCATCAGCAATTTTACCTTTCATTGATTGGCTTACCTAAGAAGCAAAAATACAGGAGAAGATCAGAAAGAATGCGGAAGGGGATCAGAGGGTAGGAAAAGAGGATGGGGAAGGGGAAGGACAGGGGAATATTGTAGCGGGGTAAAGAGAGAGAAGAAAATCTCAAAACACAGGATGCAATTATATGAACACATGAAAAAAACCCAATCAGAATATAATCCATGATGGCATATGATTTTTATTACATATTAATTAAAATTCCTTCTTTATTTGTTTCTTCTTCTGCAGTTTATACTGTTCTGTAAATTATGTAAAATGATGAATGTTTACACAAAAGTGATTTAATAGTTCCATACTCAATATAGAAAATGTCTCATAACTCTGTAACCCACTAACACTTATAAATAAGAAAAAAAATAAAAAGAAAAAAATTAAGATTACTCTATTGTAAACAAAAAAGTGAAGTGCATTTTATTTTGTGTACCTGTAACTTTGAAGAAACACTAAAATTAAAGTGTTCACTATGATCTGATTAGTTATTTAGAATGCTTTGTTATAATTTGAATTGCTTTCAGGTCTTGGTATACCAATATATAAAATATTAAAGGCAGACTCAAAACTTGGTCCCTTCTTTACTATGCAAAGAACATTTGTAATATCTTCTCTCATAAATCCTAAGATTGAAATATATATATGATGTTTAACTCTGAGAGTCTAAAAACCTCCTTTGTTCCATTGAACTATTAATATTTATTGTATATATTATTTTGAAAATAAAATGCCTGGATGTTGTAAACTGTTCATCTTTTAAGAAAACCATTATTATAAATCATCATTCAGCAAAGGGAGATCATGATTAGTTATTTTGAATTTCTAGGCTACCTGTGAGGTTTTGCTAAAGGGAGATCATGATTAGTTATTTTGAATTTCTAGGCTACCTGTGAGGTTTTGCTCCTAACAGTATACATCCTGTAGTTTTGAGCACACAGGTCAGCATGCATAAGAAGTGTGATTTCAAAATCCAAGCAAGTAACACAAATCTAAAGGTGTCTCTCTCAAAGAGTGATTTGCCCCCTTTTACTAAAAATAGGAAAGACTGTTTTCTATTTAGTCCTCCTAAAAAGACAGGTTGACATTCTAACCATATGGATGACTCCTAATCCAGTAAGACCAATTTCCTTATAAAAAGAGGAGACTACCACGTAAACATGAAGGCAGAGAATGGGGACATGTGGCTATAGGCTAAGGGATGTCAAAGATTGTCAGCAAACCACCAGAAGCCAGGAGAGAGGTATGAAACAGATTCTCCCTCATAACCGTCTAAAAGAGCCAACCTTGCTGTCATATTGACCTTGGATTCCTAGTTTCTAGATCTGAAAAACAATAAATTTCTAAAGCCACCCAGTCTGTGGTATTATGTTGTTGTGTGCCTTTGAGTTGGTATCCAACTCATAGTGACCCTGCGAACAACAAGCAAAACACTATTGTCGTTGCTTCTATGCTGTTCATAGGGTTTTCACTGCCTGATTGTTTTTTGGGAGTGGGTTGCTGGGTCCTTCTCCCATGCCTAGAGCACCTAGTGTTCTCAGGTGATCTTCCATCCAAGTACTAACCAGGTACGACCCTGTTTAGCTTCCGAGATCTCACGGGATTGGATGCCACAAGGCTAAACCTGCAGATATCATTATGACAGCCATAGAAAACTAATACAGTGCCTTTAATCAAAACAAAAATTTATTAACAATTTTTTAGCTCCTTGGTCTATTTTAACCTAAAATATGGTGGCGAGATACTTTTGGGGAGAAAAGTGTCTTATTGTGGGTAAACTGTTTTTCAGTGTTAATTGACATAGTTTGTTAAATAAACTTTTCCTTTCAATTAACCCAATAACCTGTCTGGACAAGATTTTTCCATGTAGTGAGATCTAGCAGGTATTTACCAACGTTCTTGTGCTTTTTCTTGGAAGAATTCTCTGCTTGTGGATGAACTGAATGCTTGTAAGTGCAGACCAGACCCAGAAATCGGAAATGAATGCACTGGGAAGACTGGACAGTGTCATCTTCCCCACTCCATTCAGCCAATTCATCCTAAAACACAAAATAAGTGTCACTACATGTTTCCCCTTCTGCTCCTTTGCATAAACAAACTTTTACAAAGAACTATCTGTTTACTCTCTGTCCATTTCCCCATCTTCCTTTCATCCTTCTGCCTTCCCTGGTCTGCTTTGGCTGAGCTGTTTTATTGTGACTGCACTTGCCAAGGAGCCGTTGGCTCCATGCTGGCAATAGCGCCCCTCTTACTCCTCCTGTCAGTAGCACTGCTGACCATTTCTTCCTTGGTGAAACTCCTTTCTGCCTCCTATGAAACTGTACTCTCCTGGTTTTCACCATACCTCCCAGGTCGTGCCTTCTGTTTGTGCTGGTTCATCCTCACCTATCATACTGTCCTACTGTCCTCTGCTGTTTGTATGCTACTCCTTAGGATTTGCCTTAGGTCCTCTTTCTTAGCTGTCTGAACTCTCTCTATAGATTATCTCATTCAATTTCAGGACTTAAAATACTATATCTATGCTGATGAATCTTCTGAGCTCCAGACTTTTATATCTAACTACCTATGACTACACGGCCCCTAACAACAACAATTTACTTGATATCTGTATTTGTATACTCAACATATCCCAAATAGAATTTTTTATTCCCAAGCCACCAAATATGTTTCTTCCAACTTTTCATCATCTCAGGAAAACCCATTAGAAGTTTAAAAATCAGCCCCTATTTCTCTCTTACCCTAACTTGGCCACCTACATTCTATTTATTATTCCCACTTGTGCCCAGGCTATTGTCATTTAATGTTGAACTAACTTAACTGTTTCCGGTCAATCTCTCCTCTGTTCCTCTTCCCTTATACTTCCTTGATTAATTCTCCACATAGTATTCAGAAATACCTTTATGTATGAAAATAGGATCATTTTATCTCCTTGCTTAAAACAATTCTGTGACTTCCTATTACTCCTAGATTAAAATTTAAGCACATTATACTGATCTTTGTGGGAGAAGGACATGGCAATACACTCCTGAGGCAATCCCAAAACAATCAGCCATTGAAAACCCTATGAGGGTCCCTATGAGTCTGACATGACTCAACAGCACCTAACAACAGCAACAACAATAGTCGTCTTTATGGCCCTCCATAAACAAGTTCCTGCCTACCTATAGAACATCATGCTAGAATACCCATCCCTCACTTGTTGTTTTCTATCATATCATCTTGAATTCCTTTCCTTTCCTTTCCTTTCCTTTCCTTTCCTTCCTCTCTCTTTCCCTCTTCTTTCTTTCTTTCTTTCTTTCTTCTTTCTTTCTGTAATGGGGCATTGAAATCAGGGCCTTGCATATACTAGGCAAGTGCTCTACCATTGAGCTGCACCCCCTAATCCCTTTAAATTTTTTTTTTTAATTTTGAGATAGGATCTGGCCAAATTACATGAACCATTGTGCTGGTATTTTATTTTATTTTATTTTATTTTTTGAAATAGGGATACCTGCATCTCCATATTCAATGCAGCACTTTTCACAATAGCAAAGATATGGAACCAACCAAGATGTCTATCAACAGAAGAATGGATACAAAAACTATGGTACATATACACAATGGAATAATACTCAGCAATAAAAAAATGAGATAATGTCATTTGCAGCAAAATGGATGGAAATGGAGAGCATCATCTTAAGTGAACAAACACAAGCTCAAAAAGAGAAATACCATATGTTCTCACTCATATGTAGGAGCTGAATCATATTTAAAGGAAGAAAAATATCCTATACATAAATTGATTGATATACAAAAAATGCATGATTAAACTTAGCATAGAAGGAAAAATATAAGAGTAGAAAGGAGGAGGGAAGGAACTGGCAGAGGGAAGCAAATATTGGGAGAAGAAGGGGTGGAGAGGAGGGTAATGTGGAGGGATGAAGGGGGAGAGGTCGATCTCAAAGTAAACAGCAGAAATTCATGAGTATATTGGAAAAATAGGGGAATATAACCAAAATAAGCATTTGAGTTTTACTACATATTAGCCAGCGTGCAACCCTACCAGTGTGGCATCCAATCTCGTCAGATCTCAGAAACTAAGCAGAGTTGGGCCTGGTTAGTACTTGGATGGAAGACCGCCTGGGAACACCAGGTGCTGTAGGTTTGGGAAAAGGACCTCGCAACCCACTCTCAAAAAAGAATCAGCCATTAAAAACCCTATGAATAGCAGAGAAGCACTGACAATAGTGTTTCACCTTTTGTACATAGGGTTGCTATCAGTTGGATACCAACTTGATGGCACCTAACAACAACAACAACAACAACAACAACAACAACTACATGTTAGCCATAAGCTCCATAAGCTTTTTGGGCTGATGAAAGTGTTGCCAGAAATGATGTAAAAGATGCATAATGGAAAAAGCCAATGCTGTATTACTCTGTACCCCATCATTATTTACTAATGAAGGGGAAAAAAAAAGATATAGGTCTCACTATGTAGCTCATGGGCTGGGATTTAGCTCAGTTGGTAGAGTGCTGCGCTGCAGTCTCTGAGGTCCCGAGTTCAATTCCCAGCACCGCAAAAATGGGAGAAGGACCTGGCAATCCATTCCCAAGGCAATCCTGAAACAGTCAGCCATTGAAAACCCTATGAGGGTCACTAGGAGTCCTATACCAACTCCACGGCACCTAACAACAACAACAACAACATGTAGCTCATACTGGCCTTGAACTCATACTCTTCCCACCTCAACTTCTGGCATGCTGGCATAACTGGTGTGTGCCACCACTCCATTTATAATACGAATTTCTTAAACAAGCCAGCATGTTTTTTGTGTCAGGTACCTTAACATCTTCCTTCTACCGAAATGTTAAACCAATTGTGTGATATAAAGAAGGACATATAGTTGTTCTTCCTACCTGAGACATTGATCCCTTTGAGTTTTATACCCATTCTGAGGTAAATTGATTTGGGAAGGTACAGGTGAAAAAGATGTGCTAGAAGTATAAACCAATTATATTAATTGATACTCCTGGGATCATTTTTGCTTTTTAAAATAATAATGCAACTTTTAAATATACATTTCCAAGTATACTTTTACTTACTTCTTAGTTCGTGAACATATATCTATTTTCCAAACTTTAATCTTTAATATGCCAATTTTGAGATTTTTGCAATATTTCTGTATCATTTGTGTTAATGTGTATATTTATTTTAACAAAAACATCTGGGAAATCAAGGATTTGGTGTTTTAGTTTGCATATTTCTATTTATAACAAAATAATTGAATAATTAATAAAATGTAAAATGTTTACCTAGATAACATGCAAAATTAACTATGAATCATCAACAAGTACCACTTTTAGGAAAAATTATTATATACCATCCTTAAACTCACCCAAACTTAGCCAACATGGGCTGGGATTTAGCTCAGTTGGTAGAGTGCTGCTTTGCAGTTTCTGAGGTCCTGGGTTTGATTCCCAGTACCACAAAAAATGAGAGAAGGATGTGGCAATCCACTCCCAAGGCAATCCTGAAAGAATCAGCCATTGAAACCCCTATGAGGGTTGCTATGGGTTGGAAATGACTGGCCAGCACATAACAACAGGTTAGCCAAAATAGTTTGACACATTTACTTATGTTTTATTTAGACCAAGATTAAAAGGATTTTGTGTTTTTGGAGCCTGTACCAATTGAAGATATCAAAGACATTATGGGAAGCATGTAGCCAGGTTACAATGAAAATTTTGCCTAGGTAATAGAAAAGATGTAAAATACCCTATGACTAATAATGGAATGTAGTTTACTGGCTTAAATCTGTCTCTAGGTTTTGTTAATACTTATGTATTGAATTTTGCCCTTCTCAGTGTCCACTTGTGAAAAAAGCTGGTCAATGATATTCATCATTAATCATTTGCACATGGTAACAACTCATGAAGACTATCTTCAGCCTTTACAAATGATGAACTATTGGATATATCACATGCAGAGATGAACTCCATTTTATACACAATGATGTATATACATTTTAGTCCATACATTAATTACCATAAAATATGAAAGTTAGTTTTTAATAGAATGATAGATGGCTGATTACTTATTATTTGTTGGTCTTCCCTTTGATGAACTGTATCTACCACTACCACTATACATACTACTCACACAACATCGTTTGGTTGGGACCTTGGGTAATGTAACAGATTAAAGTTAATTGGACTACATGGGAACTGAGTTGAAGATCAACTTTGACTACATTAGCACAATGATATAGCCTGCAGGTGTACCACTGTGGTGTCTGATCTTGTCAGGTCTTGGAAGCTAAGCAGGGTTGGGCCTGGCTAGTACTTGGATGGGAGACTGCCTGGGAATACCAGGTGCTGTAAGCTTGGGAGAAGAATCTTGCAGCCCACTTCTGAAACAATCAGCCATCAAAAACCCTATGAATAACAGAGAGGCACTGACAACAGTGCTGCACATGGGACAGTGTCAGGGAGTGTTTTGTTCTGTTCTACATAGGGTCACTATGAGTCAGACCCAACTTGATGGCACCTAACAGCAACAACAAAAACATAGTCAGCTAAGGTTGTCAGATCCAACACATAGAAATACTCAAAGAACAAATTCATTTCAAAGGGAAGATGGACATATGCCTAATAAATGATTCTGTTTTGAGTATTGAAGATTAAAAAGAGAACTACAAAAATATCAGAGAGCAAATCATAAAGCAAAATTTTTATCTCTGCATATTTATCTGTTTCTCAACTGGTAGTCAGTGGCAAGAAAAGACTTATAAAGCAGGGTTAATTTATCATGGTATAATTAGCAGACACAATCAGACAGAAAGACACTGTGAACTATGAGAGCACAGTCAATCTATAAGTGTCATTGAAACTATGCCAATCATGTCTGCGCCAGTCAATGTGATGAGAACGGCTCTTGCCACGGGGTACAACTGCTGTACAGTGGATTAAAGGCCCATTGTAAGTGGAGAAGGTAAGAGTACCCTGCAGAGGCATATTTAAGTTATAAACATTGCCATAGTATCATCACAGAATGGGAATAAATAACAGGCTGACCTTTTCTGCGTGCAGCAACAAGATACTTTGGCTATTGTTGTTTGCTATGGGTATTTAACTTGAGGAAAAAAGCTGTGTTAATGAAAAGGTTAGGGTTAGGACTGCCAAAGAAACAGGCTATTGGGGCAATGGAGCCAGTCTCCATTCAGGAAGAGGATCCATGTGTACAGAAGCCTGTGGAGTGTATCTGTTCAGCCACATTTATAAACTCAGGGAAATCATATTAATATAGAAGGGTCAAAGGGCAATTTTCTACAGAGTGCTAATCATATCTATGCCTGTTTTCTCTTTAAAGACAAAGAACTTAAGGTTTTCTTCTCCCCTCATTCTCTTTTCTCTCCCCTTTTCTTCCTTAAATATTTTCTTCATCCTCACTTTTCACAACTAATTTTATTGTTGAACTGTTTCTCAAATTTATTTCATCCTTGAATTTCACATTCACAGTCTAGGTTGGAGTTTTCAAGACGATGTTAGTCAGTTCTGGCTACTACAATGGAATACCATAGAACAGGTGGATAAATGCCAGACACTTATTTTTCCCAGTTCTCAGAGGCTGAGAAGTCCACAGTCAAGGGGCCAGGAGATTCAGCATCTGGTGGGTGCCTACTTCCTGGTTCATGGATGGCTGTCATTTTCCTGTGGTCACATACCATTGAAGGGGCCAAGGAGATTTCTGTCATCTGTTTTTGTAAGGGGATTAATTTCATTCATGAAGGCTCTGCCCTCATGACTTAATTACCCCCTAAAAACTCAACCTTCAGACACCATTACATCACATTGGGGATTGTTGTTGTTAGGTGCCATCGAGTTGGTGTCCAACTCATAGCAGCCCTGTGTATAACAGATGAAACAATATTGTTAGTGCTCCTCTGCTATTCACAGGGTTTTCAATGGTTGATTGTTTTTTGGGAATAGGTCTCCAGATCCTTCTCCCAAGCCTACGGCACCTGGTATTCCTAGGCAGTTTCCCATTCAAGTACTAACCAAGCCTGACCCTGCTTAGCTTCTGAGATCTGACAGGATTGGACACCACAATGGTACTGCTGCAGGCTTTACATTGGGGATTTGTTGTTGTTGTTGTTAGGTATTGTTGAGTTGTGCCTGACTCATAGCAGCCCTCACAGGGTTTTCAATGGCTGATTGTTTCAGGATTGCCTCAGGAGTGGATTGCCACCTCCTTCTCCTATTTTTGCAGTGCTGGGAATCAAACCTGGGAGCTCAGAGACTCCAGAGTGGTGCTCTACCAACTGAGCTAAATCTCAGCCCCACCTTGGGGATTAGGATCCAACATATAAATTTTATAGAGACATGAACATTCAGGCTATAGCAGGTATGACCTGAAGAGTAATAGGTAGCCCCTTTATCCCTCATATATCCCTGTCTATTTACCAAAAATTGCATTATTAGAGGTTCATTTCTCTATGCAGTTACCACTAACTGAGCAGCTCTACATGTTCAGCCTTATGATAGGTATTAACAACAAGACCCAAAAAAACAAAGTATGCTGTTTCATGGCCGTTGTGGTTAATACAACTGCCTAAGACAAGTTGTAGCAGTTAACTTTTGGACCTTGAGGCTCTCATTCAAAGGCAAATATCTCTGGGAGAAAACACCACGACTTTAGCTATTAGTGCTTTAGAAGAGATTTTGCTTCAAGCTAAGAGGAACACCATTGAAATAGCTTTTGGGTTAGGCATTTCAGAGGCAGGACACAGGATAAAGGGGATACTATTTTGTTTACAGCATTGATCAGTGGAAATGCAAAGGTGATGAGGGGTCTTGAGGACCTGATCTGTGTACTGAGAAGTAAGAGGAAGCTAGAACATTTCTTTATTTGGTTTTTGTTCTCATTTTTTTCTTTTGTGTAAAGTGTGAAAATTGGATGTCTGAGTTTCTGAAAATTCACCTCAATTGCCTTGTCTGACTCATTAACATGATGTTCATTTTCCAGGTAAAATGGTATTGTTTTTCATTTTCTAATGTTCTCCTTTAAACGGGCTATTCCTTTTGACTATTCACATATTAATGGATATTCTCAAAAACCATGTAAAGTTATCTTGTCCTAAGTATGTAAGATTATACTAAAAGATGTGAATTAGAGTTTGGAAAATATTTTGCTTATTTGCCAGTTTTGGTCCAAGAAACATTATGTGCTCTTCTTAAAGATTTACTTTTGCCTTCAGATATCCAAATAATTCATAAGAGAGAACAAACAATACATTATATGATGAATTAAGTGACTATTTAATATTTTGATATAAGAATGATAAGTTATTTACTGAGTTGATAAAAGTACAGTTGTTTGAAATTATGTAATGCTTTTATTAAGATTATATCACTTTAATGAGATTTTATCCTCATACCATCTTGGAGCTGAGGACAACTTATACCATGTCCTACTAATCAAATTTAGGGAGAAGGACCTGGCAACCCACTCCCAAAACAATCTGCCATTGAAATCCCTATGAATAGCAGAGAAGCTCTGACAATAGTACTGGGCTTGGCACAGTGGCAAGTAGTGTCTCATTCCGTTGTACATAGGATCTCTATGAGTTGGACCTGGTTCAATGGCACCTAACAACAACAACAACAAACTCATCAAATTCATTATTTCTCTTGAACTAAGGGGCAAGAAATCTGAGTAAGTTCACTCTGATATTACAAACTTGATAAAGCTCATAGCAAGCCTTTACAATATTCAAATTCAAGGCTATCATCTCCATTCATCTCATTCCACAAAATTTTACCTACTGTGTTCTCTGGCTTGGTTAATACTCATTCATTTTCCTCAGAATCTGCCTTTCTTTTCTCCCATACCTAACCTGTCACTAAGTTTTGTCAGTTTTATCATAAAAAGTGTTTCTCAGTTCATTTCCACCATCTCTGACATTGCCTTAACCTAGCTCATTTCTTTTGAACTACAGAATTGCAAACCCTCCAAGTACTTCCTTTGTCTTCAGTGCACCTCTTGAGTTTTACCTGCCTAGGGTTCAACCCTGATCATGATAATTCCAGACTGACAAGCTTTCAGTGGTTCTCTCTATTGCCTATAGAATCAAGTCCAACATCCTGGGTTTACATTTATGACCCTCTATAATCAAGTCACATTTGGTATCACCAATGTTAACTTCCCCTATAGGCTCCCATTCCTATCTTCTTATACACCTACAATGTTTATTTTACACTCTGAAAATTTGTTCACGTGATTTTTTCCCCTTGACTGCCTGTTTCCATTCTCGGATTTTCAAAGTCCTGACCTATTCTTCATAAAAGCCACCCCCTGAGAATGATTTCCCATTCTCCAGGCAGAACATGTTTCCCTTTTCTCTCTCCTATTATTTCATAAATTATCAGAGTAGTTGAAGATACTCTGTTATGTTAGTTACATTTATTCAGACATGTATTAATCCAGTGAGGGTTATTAGGCTGTGACAACCAAAAATACTCAAAATCTTAATGATCTGGCTGTACTCCATGTGGCAGCTCCACTTTCCAGCTTGTTTGTGACACCTCCATCTCAACAGATGCTTTTGCAATTGCTGTAACCGGAGTAGAGAGCACCAGAAACCCCATATCTTGTCTCAAGTGCTTCTGCCTGGAATTGTGACACATCACATCTATCAAAGATCATTGGCCAAAGCAAGCTACCTGTAAATTGATAGGAAATGTAAATATTTGAATGTGCAGGAAAGAGAAGAGAACCACATATATTGGTGGACACTATTAATTTCTTCCTTCCCAAAGAGTACTTTTAATTTCCTTTTGTTGCCTTATTTCATTAGTTAACACTTCTAATAACATGTTGACGAGGATGAGGAAAGAAGATATCCTTGTCTTATTTCTGATCCTAAAGACAAATCATCTAATTTCTCATTGAAGAGTTGTGATGTTAACCGTGAGTTTTTGTAGATTTTTAGAAATCAAATTCAGAAAACTTTCATGTAATCCTAGTTTTCTGAGAACTTTTTTTAATGAATGGATATTGGATTTTGTTAAATATTTTTACTGCATTTAGTCATATGATCACATGACTTTTCTTTATTCTGTTGATCAGCTTATCTCTTTCCCCATGTGTGAGTTTTCAAAAATTATACTTTTTCAAGGAATTTGTCCATTTCAACTAAGATATGAAATTTGTAGGTCTTTACTATCCTTTACATGTCCATAAGGTCTGTAGTGATATCTTTACTTTTATTGCCAATATTAGTAATTTGTGTCTCCCCTCTGTTTTTCTTAGCCTGGCTAAAGACTTTGTTGTCATTAGGTGCCTTTGAGAACTCATAGTGACCCTACGTACAACAGGCGAAACACTATTGTCAGTGCTTCTCTGCTGTTCATAGGGTTTTCAATGGCAGATTGATTTTTGGGAGTGGGTTGCTGGGTCCTTCTCCCAAACCTACAGCACCTGGTATTCCCAGGTGGTCTCCCATCCAAGTACTAACCAGGGCCCGACCCTGCTTATCTTCCAAGATATGACGGGATCAGATGCCACCGGGCTATGGCTGCAGGCGGATAAAGACTAATTTTATTATCTTTTCAAAGAACTAGCTTTTAGTTTTATTGATGCTTTCTACTATTTTCCTGCTTTCAATTTCTACTATTTCTGCTCTAGTTTTGTCATTTCTACTGCTTACTTTGGACTTAATTTGTTCTTTTTCTTTTTCTTCTTCCTCTTCTTCCTTCTTATTCCTCCTTTCTAAGATGAAAACTTAGATTATTGACTTTAGATTTACTTTCTTGTACTGTTATTAATCTATCACACTATACATGAAAACTACCATAGACAGTACATTTCTGAAGCTAGCATTTGTGCTTTGTTCCTCATTTTACGCTCCCAGGTCCAAGAGAAACATCAATAAACCAGTGTTTTCTAAGTCATACTTATTTCTGTTCTTTCCTACAATTTTTGCCATAGTCTTGTGCCATTTACACTAATAAGTGATATTTTTAAGATGATATCATTTTTAAAAAATCAAACTAACATCCTCAGAATGAGATTTTTAATGCAACTACAAAAGGAAACCAGAATCTCTTCCTATATAGAAGGAGTCTTGAAAAATAAATACTAAGCAATTAGAGTGAAAATAATAGTTGGCTACTGTCTAAAGTCATCTTAAGTGGCCGCAATCACATTTGTAATACTGTTTGTAAACACTGAAAGCACATATAAATATATACCAAAATTTTATGTCAGTGGTTGAAAATGTTTTACTTTATTTTCTTGTGGTTTAAATATAGCAACTGAGAGTAAGCATTAACACAGCGGTTGCCTTGATTTGAAGGGAAAAATATTAGTTTTGTAGTCAGAAGACATAGATTTAAGCAACCTCTTTTTCTACTTGTTGAATGATACAGAAAGTCACAGGAATCTTCATTCACAGAAAGAATCAATGATATTCATTCAATTGTGTTGCCAGCTATGAGGGTTTTTTTTTTTTTTTTTTTTTTTTTTTTGGCTCTTGAGAGTTAAACCCAGGGCCCTCCACATACTTAGAAAGTGCTTTACCACTGGGCTGTAGCTCAGTCCATTTTAAATCTTGAGACAGGTTCGCACGAAGTTATGCAGGTTGCCTCTGGTTGAAACTCACTACCCTCATGCCTCAGTCTCAGATGTGTGGCAGTGTGCCAGTTATGAGATTATGGTTATATTTTAAAATTGTCTGGTTCTATGGGAATTATGATTCTCAGTAGATATATCTATATGGATCCCTTTATAATGAAGGATTCATGGTATACCATAGATAGTTTGTTCTTCAAGCGAGATTTGTGCAATTTTCTTTTCAAGTGATTACTTGCTGTGTTAGCTTTCTGTTTATCTAACAAATACCTGAAGTGAATCAATTTAAAAAAGAAGAGAGGTTTATTTTGGCTCAGAGTTTTAGAGGTTTTGGTCCATGGTTGATTTGCCCTATTGCCCTTGGGCTTATGGTGAAGCACTCTATCATGACAGGAAAAAGCCATGGAGGAAGCTGCTCACCTCATAGCAGCTGGGAAGCAAACAGAGAGAGGAAGAGGTCAGGTCAGCAGTACCTTACTGAACTGCATGTCCCTAGTAACCTAACTTCCTCCCACTAGGCTCCACCTCTTCACGTTTCCCCTATCGCCTACTAACACGACAGGCTGGTAACTAAATCTTTAACACACAGGTCTTGCCCAGAAGCATAAAGTAGAGTTATGAGATGCCAAAGAAGATTAATTTTAGAGACACTTTTAATAAAAATTCTTGTTAGATGCCGTGGAGTTGGTATCTGACTCATAGCGGACCTGAGTACAATAGGTGAAACATTATTGTCAGCACTTCTCTGCTGTTCATAGGGTTTTCAATGGTGGATTGATTTTTGGGAGGGGGTTGCCAGGTCTCTCTCCCAAGCCTACAGCACCCGATGTTCCCAGGCGGTCTTCCATCCAAGTACTAACCAGGCCCAACCCTGCTTAGCTTCTGAGATCTGACGGGATCAGATGCCACAGGGTTAAGGCTACAGGCTTAATAAAAATTAGTGGAGAAAAATTTGAGCAAAAGACTATAATAACTTGGAAAAATAGAAGAAAGACCTAGTCTTCCTTAGGAGAAAAAGATATTTTCTTTCTGGGTGTCCCATTAGAGAACGGTAGAGAGTTCTATCTGCATTCTGATAAATCAAGCTAATACGGCCTTACTCATCTCTTTTCTCTTTGTCAAGTTTCTTTTATTAGTTCTTTTTATATTGTCAGATTTTTTTCAAGGGCTGTTCTGTATTTGCATATGGTAAGTATGATGAAGCATTGTTTGGTATCAGAGAAGCAAAATGCCCCAAGTGATTAAATATTTCATCCATTAACTGAATGATTGGCCTCTGAGCCACTATATTAAGTAATCGGGGTGACAGCCATGGTAAATTAACAAATAGGTTAGGAGCCAAATGGAAATGTATCTTAAAATAAAATTCTTAAGGTTTCTTGAAACATTTTTTTAGGGATCAAGTTTTTTTTGTGTGCATTTGAGAAATTGTTTAATACAAAGAAATTGGAAGATTTTTGTTGTTTTGCTTTCATCGATATAATGTAGTCACTTTGTGGATGGGATGTCATTCCTTGTTTTTAGGTCATATAAATGTCTAGATTCTGAAGTATAAATAATAAATAAATTATGAATAATAAATTTATTTTTATACATCTTAATAGTATGTAATCTAAGCAAGGATAATAGATATATTTGTGTCTACAAGGAGAGTCAAAGTTCTGAAAAGTACACTTTCTGTGAACGCATACCCTTTGAGTAAGACTAATAATGGGGAATGGAGACGGCTTCTGTGATATTTATGCACTGCTAAACTCTTCACTGAAGTCAATGGAAGTTTGCTTACGTAAGGGCTGCAAGCCTTAGCTTCCAGAGATTAAAGGAGAAAAAAATCCTTAAACTATTTCAACATTAATATTGCCTGTAAGGTATCCAGCCATGACCTAAGCCATGGAGATTTTCGAACCTGGTGAGTAGGAGGGTAAACAGTAAACACCAGTTATTTTAAGCATGGTCTAATCAGAGTTCAATGAGAAGTAATATAATATTTGATCTCTAAGGTATTAATACTTGTATATCACTATTAGACATTTTTATGTAGCCCATTATCCAAACAATGGCTTAAGTCTGTGGTATTTAATAAATCAAGTTTCCTTGGCCATGGGACTGACTGGGCGTGAGGATGAAGTCTTTTTTTTTCTCCACTTGTTTTCCTCAGGTGTGATTCTGTGTTAATATAAGAGAAGTGTGGCCTTCCTTCTCATAGCACTGAAAGTGAGATAATTCCTGTGTAAGAAATCAGTAAGTACAGGCTGCTTAATCTAGTCCCAGCGTGAAACTGTTGACATTTGTTCTTTTTTCTATCATTATGTGACTGGGCCTGTTTTGTGCTGGATTAGGCACAAATCTCCTATGCAGCACATTTGGCATGTTACTAGTAGTTTAACTTCATTAATAATGTATGAAGAAAATGTAATCCACGACAAGGAAGGAGAGAAAAGTATTTTTTTTTTTTTGCTTTTCTCAAATCCTTCAGAATGAGTAATTATTCAACAGTTTATGTTTGATGTTCCATTTTACAACTGAACTTCAGTAGTGATGTTTAAAAAAGAAACTTTGCAACTGCTTGCAAAAAACACACCTTTTAAAATTTTAAACGTGATTTACTGATGGTCAGAACTTGTTAAACATAGTAGGAAATTAAATATTTATTCAGTTTATTTCATTTTCAGGGTCATAAAATCTCTTTCTGAGTCATTCTCCATAACAAGAATTTCTACCAGTAAAGCCATTAACAGGCATCAACATAGCAGAGCACTAAATTAAGATGAGGTTCTATAAATAAATAAAAATGAAGGCAGACTTGCATAGGAGTGCAAATGATCATTTCTGATTGAAATGTTTATAGCTAAATGAGTTTGGATGAATTGAACACAAACGTGCCAAAAGATAAGCCTCTTGCTGTTGCTTTTGTTTTGTTTTGTTTTCTAAGCTGCCTCACTGATAAAAATGCAACTATATTTGAAACAATGTTTTCTTTTTTTTTTTATACTGTTGATGTTTGTGGAAAGTCACAAAATGGCCTAAAGAAACTAAGCTCGCCCCAAGCAGTGGTCACTTACAAGTACTTTTGTACTCTGTACTCCTGTCACATTTGGGCGATCAGAGCAACAGCTGGGGAGACTTTTTCAACAAAGATGAGTGTCAGATAATCCTGATGAGATTCCACATCCAACATCTTTTGTAATTATGTCACATTCAGCTGTAATGGAATAATTCAAGCTGAAAGGACAAGCTTTGATCCTTTCTTAAACCTTTCCCTGTGGACTGGCTATCTAAAAGATTTAAAGATATTTCTGTTACAAGATCTAGTGTTTCCTCAGAGAAGTCATGCTTCTGAAGCATCGTGATCTACAAGAACAATATCAAGTTTGTGAAACACATTTCTGAAAGCATCTTTTTTTTTGGAGGCTGGCAGTGTATTTAATGAAGATATCAATAATACACTCCTCTTCAATTTTCTTCTAGACCATCAGGACTCATGTTTTTATTCTGTCCTACAAATAAGCAGATAGAAAAGTGATTTAAATACATTGTGGAGATGTGTCATTGCACATATTGAACATCTGTGTGCAAATTCGTCTTCTCTTATGCCTGCACTTCATAAATTGTGCTTTAGTAGAAACTGGCCCAGTGAAATACTAGATATGTTGTAGGAATCAAATATAAAGTCATTAAAACAATAGTAAGTTAAAGCCTCAATTTCTCACAGGGAAATTTTGTGCAAAACATTCATATTTTTACTTTTATTGGATTTTTGTATTAAATTAATAAAAGAGACAGAATAAATTTTCAAATCCTAATTTATAGCTGGGATTTTTGCAGAATAGATTAGTCATGGTAAAAAAAATCACTTATTTTAGCTTATTGTAAGCTAAGCTTATTATAAATTATTTCTTTGAGTTATTTTAATTCATTTTGTATTTCACTGTTACATTATGACTGTTTTCTTCTTTCTGTTTTCTTGTTTTGCTAGTCCCAATTTATTTTTCTGAAACTCAATTACTGACAAGAAAAGAATATGATGGAGAAGAAAATATGCAGCTGCTTTTTATTTGGGATTGAAGGAAATTATTACTAAAACAAAAAACGGAGTTAGAGAATAAAGTTCAGGTGTATTTCCTAAAAGTGAGTCAGTATGCATCTTAAATCATGAAGATATAAGTGTTGTTTGCCTTACTGAGCAAGAAAAGTTCATCGGTGTGTGAACACCCTCAAATGAAAAAATTTGATTCAGTAGAAGTGCAAAGGGGTAAGTCTGCAGGACTAAGTGGTAAAAATATGAAAATGATTTTGCTCAAACTAATGAAGTAAACTTGGCATAATTTGCTCTGGAAGATCATCTTTCCCACGAAGTATCTCTCCTAGGTTTTCCTTATAAATAGCAGAAGATTGTAGTGCTAAATAGAACATACTCTAGTCTATTTCTGTTGCTAGCTCATGTATTGATGGTGTTTTTCATTGCATTTTTTTTGTACATGGAGAATAGTTACAGATTTTGTTTTGTTTTAACTATATGTGTGATTTAATCTCCATATTCGCAGCTCTGAAGTAGACATCATTAGTACCATTTTGAAGATGAAAAAATAAGTTTAAAATGATTAAAGGACCCATACAAAACTGGGATTGAAAATTCAAGCTTTGGGCAGGGGATGTAGCTCAGCAATAGAGAGCTTGCCTAGCATGTGCAAAGCCCTCAGTTCAATCCTTAGAACTGCAAAAACCAACCAACCAAACAACAAAAAAAAACTTTGTTCTAAAAGTTTAATAGTTTTTCTACTGTACCAAAGTTCCCTTTTTTTATCAGTTGATGATAGGTTAGGGATCAAGATTGCAATATTTTTATGTGATATTACTGACAATGTAAAAAGATAGATAACTACAGAAAAAGTTTTGACCTTAAACATAATTGGGATCCAAGGATATATAGAAAAATATTCCCACAAAACGTCATGCAAATGGAAGAAAGGCCTTTGGTGGGGGTGGGGGTGGGGGGGAGGAAGTGCACAAGAGGGTAAGGGGGAACTTATCTGTGCAATGTACAATGAAAAACATATATGGAAATGTCGCAATGAAATGCATGTCAGAATGAAACACATTAAGTTGTACATTAAAAATTCCCAAGAAGAAAAAAATCTTTTCTGTTAAATTAGGTAGAGGAGATACAATGGAAAAAGACTCAGAAAAATTCTACAGTCAGATTGGTTTGCAGTTGTCTAACTTTTCATTCTATTTTAAAGGAAAGGAAGCTAGAAATTATAGATGCTGCACTATGGTAAAGAAAACGTGCATGGACCTTGAGTGCATTTAAATGTATTAGTTAAAATAAATGTTTAAGGGCCGGGCATGGTGGTGCACGCCTGTAATCCCAGCGGCTCAGGAGGCGGAGGCAGGAGGATCACAAGTTTGAGACCAGAGGCAGTCTCTGGTCTCACTTTTGAGACCCTGTCTCAAAAACTCAGAGTAAAAAAAATGGGCTGATGGTGCAGCTTAGTGGTCCAGCACTTGCAGAGCATGCAAGTGTGAGGCCCTGGGTTCAAACTGCAGTACTGAAAATAAATAAATACATAAATGTTTAAGGAATGTAAAAAGATTGCAATATTTTCCCCCTAGATAGCACCTAACAACAACAACAACAATATATTATTACTTTTAATCATAACAGTAATTAATGAGTATTTTTCCCATATCCAAATTTTTTTTAAGAACATGTTTTATTTCTGTTAGAGGAGATTGCATGAAGAGGATGAAGATTAGACTCTGCCCATGATTCACCTAAACATTGAGGAGAACAGATTGGACATATCCATGTTTGTCCTCAGGCATACAGTTTAGATTATGACTCCATCAATATGTACTCAAAGAACTGAATATTTGCTTAATTGAGTGCAACTAAATTTTCTTTTTCTTTGTCAGTGTTGGTTAAATTATTTCTGGTCTTTGAATAAGTAAGGACCTTAGAATACGTTTTTCCTGGAACAGGTTTCTTGTTGGAGAATATAACAAAGGCCAGTAAATATTTACCTAATGAATAAAAAATTTGGTGGGCTAATGGATGTTAAATTTCTGCCTTGTCTTCACTTCACTGTATATAACTTTATTATCTTTTTCATTTATTTAAACTAGGTGTTTTATCATACCATCCCCAAATCACTACCTATACTTGCATACCAGAACTGAAGATGTAAGTCACATTCCTAATGAATTCATTAAGTGAGATTTTCTGCAAATTTTATGTCTCTAAGATTACCTGATTCTTTGGAGGAAAAATCCAAAAATATCTACAGTTGTGTTTTTTAAGTTTTTGTAAAAAAATCAGAAGTGCATGCATTAAACTTATTCTTTTTTTGGTAATAGTATTTTCCTGCTGTTTTTCTAGTTCAGTATCCTCATAGGGAAGACATATCCATGTATTTTATGTCTTTAAAATAAAGTATTGGCTACAAAACTTGAATCTTCTGTTTATTGCAGTTGATCAGGTTTTAATGCTTTGCATGTGAAGTAGAAAATACCTAATATCTTAGTTTACTAACCATATATGTCCAGGGAAGCACTCCAGAAGGTGCAGTTGTGGTTTGAGGGTTATATCAATGGGATATGATGGGACTGCATGAGTTTTACCTTTAAAGGTGGCTCCAGATAAATCATTGACTTGTACTGCAACAACTTTTCATTTAAGAAAATGTGCATCTAAAGATTAGTTTCATTCATAGGAAGCAGAATGGTTTATTTCCATGTTGTATAGACTCTAGAAAATAAGTCACCTTTTGTGTATATATGCACACAAATACTGTTTTAAAAATTATTTTAAGGATTATGTTAGAAACATTCTTTTTGCTATTTCCAAATACAGCAAAGATAGAATGAATAGTGTTATAATTCCCAACTACTTACCACTTAATATCAATAATTAGCACGATAATCTTTTTTCACCTATATATATATATATCCCTAATATCACTGGGTTATTTTTAAGCAAATGTTGACAGAATATTATCATATCTATAAATACTTTCATATATATTTCTAAAAGTAAGAATTCTTCCTTAAATGTGCAAGATAATTCATTAACTCCCCTGGAATAATAATCAACACAATTATTCAAATATTACCAAATTTAGGAGATGGGCTTTTTCACATCTATTAAACAGTAATCATGTTTTTGGGTTATTGCACTTTTTTTCACTTTAATTATCAAAAGGTAATAAAATGAACTTCTTTTTCCAAACACACAAGAAAATATAAAATAGTGGTTGGAAGTTTGGGTTTGGAAAAATAGAGGTCAAGTCTCTGCTTTGCCATTTCTTAGCTTTGTGGCTTGGGACACATTATTAAATCTCTATTTCCTCATCTGTAAAAATGAGAATCATAATGCTTAAATCCTATCATTACGAGTGTGAAATGACTTCAGTGCCTGGTATGTTGCAAGTTCTTAACTAAACATAAGCTATTTTTTTTTTTTTTAAAGTTGCAGTTGGAGTTTGAACCCAGCGCTGCTTGCTCTCAAAGCCTATGAACTTTCCAGTCTATCATGCTCAGCTAGCACAGTGACAATGCGGGCAGCACCCCAGCCTGGACACTCTTTAAAGAGTATTTAAAGTTTTTACCATCCTTGGCAAGCTGGTGACTGAAATTCTCTAACTGGGGCAGGCACTAGTCACAGAAAACAGCTGGGGCCAAACAGGTGGCTGTGAAGGTGAGTGGAGCCAGCGTGGGTGCGCAGAGAAGCTGAGCAGAGCGCGGTGTGGGTGAGGAGAGGGGGAAGATGGGCACAAGGGTGGACCAGAGACTCCACAAATGCTCCCTGCGCTTTTCATGGGGAACAAATCGCCAGCAGCGAGCGTTCCACACTCATGATCTTTTAAAGGAGAATTTTTACCTCAGGCCAATGCCACGTCCCAGATGCCACCTGAGGGAGGCCACTCTGTGTTTGACTTATGCTCATGCGTCTAGTTCTTGTGCCTTCCAATTAAAAAAAAAAAAAAAAGTCAAGAAATATTCCAGTCTGGATTTTGTTCAAAATAACATACAAATCAAATTTGGGGAATGACTGGATGCTAAAATCAAGGGAATTAGTCAAGCAAAAATAGAGCGTGGTCACAAATCTAGAAGATGTCACAGACTGGGCCAACCCCTGGTATAATCATTAAGCATGTAACGTGGGTCAGGAACTGAGGGACATAAAAGAGACGGCTTTTCCCTCTTAGTTCTCAGTTTTTAAGGAGTAATTGTTAGTGCAGGAAATTTCTGCCAAATCTGTGTTGGTACTGTTGTTGTTGTTAGGCACTGTGGAGTCCTATCCGACTCATAGCAACCCTGGTAGGTTTTTAATGGCTGTTTCTGGATTGCCTCGGGTTTGGATTGCCACGTGCTTCTCCCATTTTTGCAGTGCTGGGAACTGAACCAGCGTCCTCAGAAATTACAGAGCAGTGCTCTGCCAGCTGAGCTAAGTCCCAGCCCTGTGTTGTTGCTGTTGTTGTTGTTAGGTGCTGTCCAGTCGGTATCCAACTCATAGCGACCCTGCGTACAACAGGTGAAACACTATTGTCAGTGCTTCTCTGCTGTTCATAGGGTTTTCAGTGGCGGACTGATTTTTGGGAGTGCGTTGCTGGGTCCTTCTCCCAAGTGTTGTTGCTAGTGTTTGATTAATGCTCCACACTAAGTTTTTTTTTCAGTACTGGGGGTATTGAACCTAGGGCCTCATGCTTGCATGCTTTGCAAGTGCTGTATCACTGAGCTGTACCCCTATACCCCCATTATTTTTTCACTTTTTACTTTGAGACAAGGTCTGGCTAAGTTATACAGGGTGTCTGTGGTCTCAAACTTGTCATCCTCCTGCCTCCGCCTCCTGAGTCTCTGGGATTACAGCCGAGAGCCACTGTGCCTGGCTCATACTTCAAATTCTTCATGATTACACAAACCTGACCTCTGTTTGCTTCAGAAGTAAATGATGAAGCTTAGTTCTTTCTTTCATTAATTCAACAAACATTTGTGGAGCTGCTACTGTATCCCATGTACTTCTCTGGGCACTGGAGGTGTGGCAATGAACACACTTGACAAAAGTCAGCTCTCATGGAACTTACATTCTAGTGGGGAGACAAACAATAAATACAAAAAATATAAAATATGCCGGCAAGAAAGGCTAAGGAGGAAAATGAAGTGGGACATGGAGATTGGAAGTGTCAAGGGGAGTTATGAACTTATAGATGAGACAGACAGGGAAGGCATTCCCAAGAAGGTAACTTAGGAATGGAGATCGGATGGAAATCAGAGGAGCACCCAAGCAGGCATCTGGGTATAAGTCTTTCTAGACAAAGGCAGTAGTAATCATAAAGACCCTGAGGCAGCTTGTGACTGGCTTGTGGGAAGAATGTCAAAGACTCTGCTGAGCCTGAGTGAGAGAAGGAGGAAGTGATGAAAGGGAGAAAATCTGGGTTCAGACCATGGCCTTGGAGGCCAAAGGGAAGACTCTGGCTGTGAGGCTGAGCTGGGAGGCAACTGCAGGGTCCCAGGCACAGCAGAGGCAAAATTCCATGGAGGCTGAATTAGAACTACTTCTGCTGCTGAGTGCAAAGTGCAGGAATAATCAGGGCAATTCCTGACCAATAGGCCAGGCACAGTAAGTGCAAACTGTTACTATTAATTGTACAATTACTATGGTCTTTAACTATTGTTCGGCAGTGTCTACTGAATGAATTGGCAAGGAGAGTCCTTAAATGTGAAACCATCACTCGTTTTATTGAAATGATTACACAGAAATGATTGAATCTACTATACATGTCCTCTTTTATTTATGAAGTGTTGATCTATAGAGAGTTGGCTGGAGAGGAAAAATTCTTTGTGGCTGTGGTCTCTCTCCTGAGGAACTTTAGGATTAAATTTTTATTTTAGATGCTTAAGTGTCTCAGTTTTAAATTTGTTATAATTAGTTGAGAAAACTAACAAATTGTGGCTAGGGAATTCAGAGTCTAGAAGACTTTTAGGATATTAAACAAATTTATTCATCACCAAAACCATATTCCTTAACAAATAAAACATGAAGGTGTATTTATACCAATTGTTCACAATGAATGATATAGTTTTTAAAGTTCAAATATTACCGTGTGGTTTTCCCTATTGTTTTGAGCTATAGAAATACTTTTTTACAGTTTGTCCTAATGGCAAAATTAAAAACACTTTTTAGTGATTGTTGCTTTTAAATTTGAATTTAGTAGTGATGCTATACTTCAATACATAGTACATTCTGCAGAAATTGTTGTTGCCATTAAAATTTGGAATGCAAAAACAAAGAAAGGGAAATACTTGGGGAAACAGAGCTAAATGAACCAACTTGTCTATAAATTTTATTTAATAATTTTATCAAACTTTAAAATTCCCCTTTTTGACATAAACAGATTAATAAATGTACTAGGATTTGTATTTCAGTAGGAATATACATATATATCTATATACATACATACATACACACATATGTATATACACACACACATATGTATATAGGAATATATATTCCTACTTATATATCAGATCATTTACTTTCTTGTTATAAATGTTATTTTGGAGGCTGGGCGCTGTGGAACACGCCTGTAATCCCAGCAGCTTGGGAGGCAGAGGCAGGAGGATCACAAATTCAAGACCAGAGGCAGTCTGTGTAATTTAGTGAGACCCTGTTTCAAAAAGTGAAAAAAAAAAGTGGACTGGGGGTGCTGCTCAGTGGTACAACAGTTGGAAAGCATTGCACAAGCCTGGGTTCAACCCACAGTACTGCAAAAAAAAAAAAAAAAAAAAAAAAAAAAAGAAAAAAGTTATTTTGGAAAAGTTATTTTGTTTTGCATGTGAAACTGTCTGTGAAATTCAAGGATTTTACTTAGGGACCACAGGTCAACCATTCCTTACCTGATGTTTCCCACATCCACTTAACTTTCAACTATCACTTGCTCTTCAGTGCAGCCTATGTTTAATAAAATTTAATTTCCCAGATTTTACTTAAAGGTAAATGTAGATGGAATCACAACTTGAAAAGTATAAATTTAACTAACACAAAGTTATGCTTTTCTGTAGTGTCAGTCCCTCTTCATTCTTGGAATACAGTTTTATCCTTGAAGAGAAATACTTTTTTCCTTGAAAATAAAAAATAATCACACATAGAAAGCCATTTTTATTGTAGTTTCTTATCGGTTCTTATTTGCAACAATTTAAAGAGAGTAAACAATAGATACAATGTTTGCAGATAAAGAAGTGAAAGCATAACCTTAATGATCTATGCCTATAGATTCAATTAAAAAATCAGGTCCGGCACAGTGGAGCATGCCTGTAATCCCAGCAATTTGAGAGGCAGAGGCAGGAGGATCACAGGTTTGAGGCCAGTGGCAGACTGTGTGTAACTTCACAAGATCCTGTCTTAAGATAAAAAATAAAAAAAGGGCTGGGGGATGCAGCTCAGTGGTAGTGCATCTATAAGAACCATGCACAAGACCCTGGGGTCAGTCCCCTAGTAATGAGGAAAAAGAAAAAGGGGGAAAAAAAAAAAGAAAAGAAATATAAACTCTTTATGAGAAAGTTAAATGATTATGAAATTTGATGTTGAATCATGGAAGAGAAACTAGCAACAACATCAGGATTAGCCCAGTTGCATCAGTGTTTCTTGATTTCTAGTGAGTGGAATTTGATAATTAATCTAGCCAAAATGTAACTTC
The DNA here is from genome assembly GCA_007922755.1 of Pedetes capensis. Classification (NCBI taxonomy): domain Eukaryota; kingdom Metazoa; phylum Chordata; class Mammalia; order Rodentia; family Pedetidae; genus Pedetes; species Pedetes capensis. The sequence goes on along the minus strand of VMDO01001553.1, from coordinate 145,497 downwards.
TTGGCCCACCATGGAGGACTGTGTATTGCATGGTCTCTATAGGGGTCTTGTGGAAATCGTTCAAAAGGCTCTCAAGTGATTGAATCAGGTGGACCTGTGACCACACTTGTGTTTTGCTTAGAGCTAGTCCCTTGATAAGCCTGCAGCCGTAGCCCTGTGGCATCTGATCCCGGCAGATCTCGGAAGCTAAGCAGGGTCGGGCCTCGTTAGTACCTGGATGGGAGACCGCCTGGGAACACCAGAAGCTGTATGTAGGCTGGGGAGAAGGACCTGGCAACCCCCTCCCAAAAATTAATCTGCCATTGAAAACCCTATAAACAGCAGAGAAGCACTGACAATAGTGTTTCGCCTGTTGTACTCAGGGTCGCTATGAGTCGGATACCGACTCGACGGCACACAACAACAACAACAAGTCCCTTGATACCAATACCCCTCCCTAGTTTGTCCTTGGTATTGCAATTTACAATTTGTCTTCTTATGGTAACATTTACAAATCTTCATTTTCAACAGATATTTTTGCTTCCTAGATTTTGAGATAGTAAAAAGCTATGATCCAGGATCTTCTGAAACTTCTGCTTCCTCTGGCTTCAGAATCTCATTACATCTTGCTCTTCCCTCTTTTTCCTTTTCATCATAGAGAAGGATGTGTCCCTTATTCCAAGACTGCACCTCTGCCTATTTTCTTACACTCGCTTCCCAACGTTTGGCTCAGCCATCATCTTCCAAACCCCTATACACAGACTTTGACTGTCTTCTTAAGCCCTATTTCTTTAGAGTTGAGTACAGGGCCTGGTTCCTAGCAGACCCTCAGGAAATGCCTTTGAATGAAGCCTCAAAAGATCCCTTGTCCTCCTGTGCCCAAGATTCTACTTTGCTTCTTTTTAACCTCTAACTTCACATTTTCTTCTTTCCAGTGCTACCTTTGGGTCTTCATGCTTTCTCTTTCCAATGGCTACTTCTTCTTAAGATATACCTATGCCCACAGCTTTTTAAAAATTAAACCCAAGTCTGTCCATGTTATGGTCTTTTTGCTTCTCCTATAAATTCTTATGTTGAAATCCCTAACCCCTAAGGTGATAGCATCAGAATGGTGGCCTTTTAGGGTGGTGATTATGTCCTGACAGCAGAGCCCTCAAGAATGGGATTATTGTCTTTACAAAGAAGGCCCAAGGGAGTGCATTGGTCCCTTTTACTGTGAGGACACAGCAGGGAGATACCATCTACGAGACATTAAAACCTCATTAGAGATCAAATCTGCAGATCCTTCAGTTTTGGACTTCCTGGATTCCACAACCGTGAAAAATAAATTTGTTATTTCTAAACTACCCAGTTTATGCTATTTTGTTATAGCAGCCTGAATGGACTAAGGCACTCAGTCTCCTATCTTATATATTGGCTTTGCTAAGTAAAAAGAGGGCTGGGATTTAGCTCAGTTGGTAGAGCTCTGCGCTGCAGTCTCTGAAGCCCTGGGTTTGATTCCCAGCACCACCAAACTGGGAGAAGGATGTGGCAATCCACTCCCAAGGCAATCCCGACACAATCAGCCATTGAAAACTCTATGAGGGTTGCTATGAGTCGGACACAACTCAACAGCACCTAACAACAAGTAAAAAGAGTAAATGTTACTCTACTGTTGATATTGGAGAAAAGTTGAGTTACTTCTCCTCTTTATCTGGAAACTTGGGGTCCCACACCAGAGTGTAAGGGGCAAGAAGAACAAGAGACAACCATAAACTTTGTTTACCCAAATGCAGTTTTTTGATCTGCTAATCTGTCGTATTTTCCGGGCTGAGCTACTCTGCCAGCACAACATTCTGCTGTACTCAAATCAGCTGTGCTGGAGTTTGATGCACCTGTTTGTGTCTGTTTCTTAAGAACACTGAATGAGTTGCTGTCAGAAAGAAAATGTAATTCTCTTCACCAGCTAGAAAGATGTAACTCAAAGTAGCAACAGGAGCTGCAAGCATCTGATATTAACTTAATCAAGAACACATAGCTATTTTATGTGGAAAAATTAAGGCTGACATAAAGGATATAAATAATGAGCTTCATGGTTAGACAGTTCGTTTCTGTGTAGGATGACTTAATAGTGTACAAATATCACACTTCTTGGATTAACCTAGAAATTCAATATAATTCCAATCAAAATAACAGTTGTATTTTCCATTTGCCAGGAAGAATAATTGTTAAAGTTGAATTTAAGAATGATAAAAAGTGTATATGGGGATGACTTCTACTTGCTCTATCAGATATTGAAAAATTGGTCCAAGAACAGACAAATTGATGAAGGATAGAAAGATAGAGACAGATTCACGTGTATGTGCACATATAGTTAATTTATTATAATCATTATTTTATTTTTTAGGTTTTGTTTTTTTTTCTTGACAGGGTCTCACTATGTAGCCCAGTCTGGCCTGGAACTCATGATCTTGCCTCAGCCTTTTGAGTGCTAGGATTATAGGCATGTGCCACTATACACCTGCCCACGTATATTTAATTTATTAAAAAGTGACACTGCAAGTCAAGGAGAAAGGATAGGGTATTCAGAATATGTTGGGACACTTGGTTTACCAGATGCAGAAAAATCAGCTGAATTGATAATTAACACTGCATTCCAGAGCAGACAATGGATGTTAACAGAAGAAAGTTAGGACCTACGAATAGGTAATGATTTCTTAAATAAAACTTCAAAAGAAAAAACTGTAAGGTGAATATTGATGAATTTGATCATACTAAAATTAATGATTTCTTATTAACGAAGGATACCATGGACCATGGGAAGAATTAACTGTGGAACCTCTATTTTCTAGATATTATTGTCTAAAATAGGTAAATATCCAGAGTACTCAAAAGAATGCTTGCAAATTAACAAGGAAAAGACAGCAATCTCAATAGAAAAATAGACAAAGTACAAATAGGCAATATGTAAAGTAGAGGAACTAGCAAAGAAAAACACTCAAAGCCAGTAAGCACATTAAGAGATATTCAGTTGATAATCATAAAATTCCAAATTAAAACAACAGAACAATATTGTTTTATACCTATTACGTTGGTAAATACTAGAAACCTGGATGGTGCCAAGTGTAGTCAGGGACGTGAGACCCCCATACCTCTGGGTGGCAGGTAGAGTAGAATGGTAATTATGCAGAGCCATTTCTTCAAAGAAGATCATATCTACACCAATGATCCATTGACTGTAATCCCAGGTACAGTATGTGAACTAAAGCAATTATCATGTGGTGTAGTTATTTTATGGTGGTGGGGATGAAGAGGCAAGTTGGATGCCTGCCCCTGTAAAGTGATAAATAACATGGGTGTGGTTGCTCACCATGGGGGTATGTGAAACAGTGAATTAAATGTATACTCAACAACATGGATGGGCTAAAAATTAAATTCTGGGTTCAAATACTAAAAAACACAAAGGAATGCACATTTGTATCAAGAAAACATAAAGTAAAACATTAAAAACATTATAATGCCCACAGGACAAGTTTTAATACTTAAAAATAATTATGTGCCATATTGGATTTGGGGGCTTGAAGATAGCAAGAAATTTAGTTCCTCCATGTTTAGGTATCTCTATAGCTGGGATTTAGTTCAGTTGGTAGAGCGCTGCTATGCAGTCTCTAAGTCCTGAGTTCGATTCCCAGCACCACAAAAATGGGAGAAGGATGTGGCGACCCACTCCTGAGGCAATCCCAAAACAATCAGCCATTGAAAACCCTATAAAGGTTGCTATGAGTCGGACAAGACTCAATGGCGTCTAACAACAACAACAACAACATGTTAAATAATATTTAAAATAATACTGGAGGGAAAACTATTATCCTAATACCTATAAGTTAGAATACAAGAGAAATAAGTAGGAGTCTCTACCAGTAATCTAAACTAGATGTGAACCACTGAATGTTGGGTTTGGGCAGTAGCAAGCAATGGTGGAGTAAAGCCAGCAGGCTGTTCTATTGGGATGAAAAGGAAAGAAAGAAAGAGAGAGGGAAAGAAGGAGGGAGGGAGGGAGAGAGAGAGAGAGAGAGAGAGAGAGAGAGAGAGAGAGAGAGAGAGAGAGAGAGAGAAAGAGGGAGAAAGAAAAGGAAAAAGAAAGAAAAGAAAGACAAATTTACAAAGTAAGAGGGTATCCTATTTCTGGTAAACAGGTTAGAATCACTTGGACTAACTTTGTATGTTAGTCAGCTTTCTGTTATTATAAAAAAAAAAAAAATACCAGAGATGACCAGTTTAAAAAGAGAAGAGGTTTATTTGGGAGTAGCAGTTTTAGTCCATGATTGGTTGGCCCTGCTGCTTTGGGCCTGTGGTACTGTCATGGTAGGAACATGTTGGCACAGCAAAATCACTCACCTTATGGTGGGGAAGTAAAAAGAAAAAGAGGCAGGAGATGGGGCCTCAATATCCCCTTAGAAGGCACCCCCTAATGACAGGAAGACCTCCCAGTAGGCTCTACTTTCTAAAGGTTCCACCACTTCTCAATAGCACCACTATTGGGATCAAGTCTCCAACACATAGTCCTTTGGGGGATATTCTAGTTTGAAACTATAGCAATGTTCAATTAAAACAGTTGATAAATTCTGCAAAAATTCTTAAAACACTAATAAATAGGTAAGACATTAAGGCATTATCAGATCAAGTGTATAATCTGTTATCTCACTGTGACTTCCAATCCATGGATCCTACCAATATTCAGTGTCCCTTACTCCCATGATATCTTCATTCTCCTCTTTCATAACTATTACATAGGAAATTGATACATTGTCTTATATATTACCTCCACTCCTATGTCTTTCTTGGGCTTCACCCTATTTGGCTTGGCACAATTATAGTCAAATCCAACTTTCTGCTTCTCTTGGCTTGTCCTTGTACAGCTGAGCAAGGTTGATGCAAAACATACAACACAGAGCCACATCAAGTAGAATAACTTTAAATCTAATACTACCATGCAAGCACACATTCTGCCTCTAGTCCATGCATGCACCCACTCACCTAGATGACAATTTGACACTTATCTGTTTTCAAAATTCCAACTCCTCTTTCCTTATCCTTGGCTTAGCTCATTGACCTTTCCTCTTTAGCAAAATACTTAGAACCATCAAAAGAGACCTTCCACAGCCTCCTAACCCCATGCATGCTCATCACCATCATCTCAAACTCTGCCTTCCTTCTGAATGAAATATCCATGCTTTTACTGAAAGCCCATCTCTCCTCTTTTACAGTATATGCTATGTCTATTCTCCCCTCCTTGATGACATTGCTCTAGTTCTCTCCTCTGCCTCTTAGGACATTTTTTACTCTATTGGATTATTTTCCTTTGGGACACAAATACAATGCTATTTCTGCCATTTGAAATGACAATCAGCATCAATCTTTTCTTGCCCACAGTTCTCCTACCACTTCCAACCATATCTTTGTTTCTTTGGTAACAAAGTTAATTGAAGGGGTTGTCTATATTCTCTGTTTTTGAATTCCATTCTTTTCCCTTTTTCTTTACCCACTCTAATTAATCAGGATTTCATTTCCCTCCCCTGAGGTCACCTATGACCTCCACTATGCTAAATCTAAAGGCGGTTTTCAGTCCTTATCTTAGGCTGACAGATCAGCAACATTTACACAATTGATTATTCCTTTCTCTTAAATATATGTCTTCCTGTGATGTATAGGATACCACACACTCTTGATTCCTTCTTGCTTTGCTGATCCCTTCTCTGTCTTTTTTGCTGGTGCTTTCTTTTCCTTTTAGAGCTGAGTGTCCTAGACCCCATTCTTTGTTTTCTTTTTATTTCTCTTTATAATCACTACCTCAGTAATCCTATTCTTATCTGATTTTAAGGCTTTAAATATTATATGTATGTTAAGACACCCAAATTTATATCCTCAGCTCAATATATTTCCTAGTAGCTACTCCGCATTTCTTCTTGAATATGTCACAAATTATTTCAAACTCAATATATTCAAAACAGAACTTCTGAGCCCTTACATACCATCAAAACAACAACTAAAAAAAAGCAAAACTATCTTGGTTGATGAAAGCTCTATGTTTCAGTTGCTCATACCATAAAACTGTGTAATTTTTTAAATCTTTTTTGACTTCCATATCCCACATTCAGTATTTTACTAAATTCTGTTGACTCTCCCTCCCATAATATACCCTGAATCTACATTATTTCCATTATTCTTTTGGTATTCTCTTGTCTAAAATATCCTCATCCCTTTCTTGGAGTAAGGCAATAGACTCTTGACTTATATCTTACTTTTACACGGTGGTCTCTTTTTAACAAAGAAAAATTTAAAACTATATGTCAAATCATATTTCATCTCTCTTCAAAACCATGAAGTAACTATTCATTTCACTCAGAGGAAAGCCAATGACCTTATAGAATTTTCCCCTGCCCCCACCAATACTTCCCTGACTTTATTTTTTTTTATGTGTAACTACTCTCTTAAAGGGGCTGGGATTTAGCTCAGTTGGTAGAGCACTGCGCTGCAGTCTCTGAGGTCCCGAGTTCAATTCCCAGCACTGCAAAAATGGGAGAAGGACCTGGCAATCCACTCCCAAGGCAATCCCGAAACAATCTGTCATTGAAAACCCTATGAGGGTAGCTATGAGTTGGATACCGACTCCACCGCACCTAACAACAACAACAACAACAACTCTCTTAAATGGGAGAAGGACATGGCATTCCACTCCTGAGGCAATCCTGAAACAATCAGCCATTGAAAACCCTATGAAGGTCACTGAGTCGGACACTCTAGACACCACCTAACAACAACTCTCTTAAATGTATTAAGAAAATACGGAAATAGAGAAAACAATCACAGCGTAGATCACTGTAGTAAAATGGGTAAACTTTTGTTTAAGTCAATCACTAAAAGAGAAAACCTGAGTAATCAACAATAGAAATGAAAAAAGGGCTACACTACAGGTGCCATTAAAAGGCTATTGCGAACAATGTATGGCAAAAAATTTTTAAAAAGTGGAAAAATTAGCCACTTTCTAGATAAGTCTAATTTACCAAAATTGACTCAAGGAAAAAAAAGTGTGAAGTCACTTATCCAGAAAGAAGTTGAGCAAATCAATGTTTTTCAAACAAAATCTTGAGAATTCAAAGAATGGATGTATATAAGCACTTACCTTGGTTATAGTACCAACAACTGCAATTATCATTGCATTTTTTGCACCATACAGTTATCGGTGGTTGTTGAAGTCATGAGAGATGATTTTTTTTATGTAAACTGAATGTGCAGAGATCAAAACTGTAGGCCTTGGAGTTGAAAGTAACTCAGCGATCATAATCCATCTTTTTATAGTAAAGGGATCTGAAAGCCAGAGGAATAATAAATCTCTTCAATATCACAGAGAAAAATTAGTGATAATTTCAGTTCCAGAACAATTTTTTTCTTACTGCTAGGCTAGTGTTCTTTCAGAAGAACTTTTAATATGAGTAAAAATATGTTGCCACACTCACATAATGATAAAGCATTACCACAGGGAAATAATGTACTTTGTAAAATAATGGCATTCTAGATGCTTTCTTTTATTTGTCAGTTCAATCATAAAATTATTTTTCTATCATCATAAATATTTTAATGCTAAGCTAGGGGATAACAGTGTTGGGAATTCCATTCCAACTATGTAGTTAAAGCTCCATGTTGATCTGGTGCAGGGACAGTTACGTACCTTGTGGGCCTCAGAACAAAATGAAAACATGAGGGCCTCCTAATGGGAGAGGAAAATCAAACTCTCCTTCCCACAGGCCCTTGGCCCAGTCCATGGTGGAGGGATGACCTCCCATGGATTGCAACCTCCACCTTGAGATGTGGATTGAGGATGACAAGATGACTCTACCAAGTTGCCCTCTAAATGTGCTGTGTTGCTGTCAGCCCAGAGTAGAGAGAATCATTGCCATGACCTGCTCTAAGTTTCTGTGAAGTGGGGACCCAACATTGATTCTCCCTGTGCCTGCATTGGGGCCCTTCTGGGACTGGTAGGTAATGGTAGAATATGAGGTTATCTTTGTCCAAAGCAGAGATATTAGTGGTTACAGGGCTGCAGTTGGGAGGAGGAGTCTGTGCATGGCCTGCGTAGCTAATGATATATTTTGGGTGGGAAAGAGGATGGAGAGATGATAGATGCTACTCATGCACACTTGTGGCTGCTTCATTGTCCTATCAGGCTTTATGAGATGCAAATTCAGACGATTTAACCTGATGGGTAATTGTACCTAGTAAATTAATTTCTTTTGTTCTTGTTTCACTTATTTCATCATTTCAATATTGTGGCTGCAGAGTAGTAAATTCCAAGTAAGGGGCATTTTTTGAGCATAGAATTTTATGCTCATGTAGCCAGCCCTGATTTGGTGATTTGCCTATTGTTTAAACAAAAATAACGCTCCATTTATTCATTTTTATTTTTCATTCTTTGCCTTTTCACATCGGCGATTCTGTACCCCTTCTTCTGATGCCAAATTGGCTTCTTCTTCTTCTTTTTCTTTTTGTAGCTGAGTTTTTCCCAGAGGCTCCAAAACTTGTGAAGGTCTTTCTCATTTGTTTTTTGTTTTTATTTTTTTCTGGTGCTGGGGATTGAACCCTGGGCATCGCACCTACTAGGCAAGTGCTCTACCACTGATCTAAATCTCCAGCCCAACGTGTGAAGGTCTTGAAGAAAACTTGGCTTCTGCTTTTTAAAGGTGTAAGTTGATTAATATTTTTGGTCTTTTTTCCACATGGCACAAAAGAGTGTGGACTTTGAAGACAAACGAACCTGAGTTTGAGTCTTGTGACTGACTGCTCTCATGTAATAGGTAAACTTGGACAAGTTGCTTAACTTTTTTCTCTTGGTTTCACTAGATCAATCATTTAGGAGACTATGGCTGAAAGTGTAGAGTGTGGAGCCATAATGCCTAGGTTTAAACTATCTGTACGACTACATGTAGGCAAGCCTTTAACTTCTCTGTGCCTCCAGTTTCCTTTTGTGGGAAATTAGAACATAATATTCTCTACCTCATGGGATTGCATTGAAGATTCAGTGAGTCAGTATATGGACGGTACTTAGAACAGTGTCTGGCACATCATAAGGGTTCAGTAAGTACTAGTAATTATGAAAAAAGATTATAAAAAGTTTGTACATCAACCATACTTTTCTAGGCAGAGTATTTTTAATCTCATGAGTAATACTATAGACAAATACCTATAAACAAAGAGATGCTTGCTAACTGTTCAGAACCATGCTATCATATTGTATTACCTTAATTAATGTTAGGAATTAAAATAATAATCAATAATATTAATTATTAGGAGGTTACTATGGAAAGTTTTCATAGTCAAAGCAGACCATGAAATGAGAGGTAATGGGAAGAGATAGCTTATTAGGAATGTTAAGATGCACAGAATATTCCAAGGACCATCTATCTATTCTTATTCCTTTGGTTATTCCATTTCTTCCACCCTGAATGAGCAGCAGAGCCCAGATGATAGCTTGGTCTTTCTGTGCCACCTACTATGGGCAGAATTGAATTGTGCCCCCATCCCATAACCTTTATAAGACATTAGTCCTCCCAAGATTTCTTTAGTGCTTTCACAATCCTCTATTCTTGTAAGTTGTCTTTGCCCAGCAACATGTATAGCAAGGAAAGAAACTACAGACCTCTCTAATTCCTTAAAAGAATACCCCCATGTTAGTGAGACATGTAGAATTTGCTGGGTGCTTTGTAGGAAGACAGAAGGAACATTTGTTGCATGGTACATTCTACAGTGAACAATTATAAGACTCCATATATTGTTGCTGTTAGGTGCCATTGATGTCAGGTCCAACTCATGAAGACCCTATGTACAACAGAATGAAACACTACCTAGCACTGTGCCATGCCTGGCACTATGTCAGTGCTTCTCTGCTATTCATAGGGTTTTCAATGGCTGACTCTTTCAGGAGTGGGTTGCCAGGTCTTTTCAAGCCTCTATCACGTGGTATTCCCAAGCAGTCTCCCATCCAAAGACTAACCAGGCCCAATGATGCTAAGCTTCTGAGATCAAATGGGATTAGACACCAGGGTGTTGGTTCATCTATAGACAAGATTCTATATAGTGATTCTTTGTCTCCCTAGTTGCTTCATGAGTCTGCTGCCATCCAGGGTTTCTCTCTCCCTCACTATTGAACACATTCCAGATTCCCCTGATGTGGAAAACAACAGGATGTTTTGTGGCTTATCGTCTCAATCTTTTATTTAGACACTCACCAAAGTGTTCAATAGAGAAATAGCCTTTTAGTAATATGATTTGTCCTCTCTAGAGAGAAGTCATTGTTATAGTGAAACAATTCCATGTTATGTTTTCTTTATGTATTTGAAAATACCTATTCTTTAATTTGTTTATTTAACAAGTATTTATTATTAAACATAACCCTGTAGTTTTGGCACTGGGTCCTTAGGAACACAGTTGGAGTCCCTGACTTCATTGTATTTAATTTAAAAATTAAAACATATACCTATATATGGTAATGCATATCTGCCATTGATGTATGCTTAGTGTTTAAAAGGTGTTAGAACGTACTATTCTAAATACAGTTCTTATAGCACACATTGGGACTGGGGTTTAGCTCAATTGGCAGAGTGCCACTCTGAGCTCTCTGGGGCTCTGGATTCAATTCCCAGCACCACAAAAATGGGAGAAGCACATGGCAATCCACTCCTGAAACAATCCCGAAACAATTAGCCATTGAAAACCCTATGAGTGTCGCTATGAGTCGGACACACCCGACGGCAACTAACAACAATTGCATATGTTATAAAGAGCCTTGTCAGAGATGGACTTAGATTTTCAGCAACTCTACTCCCTTTTCAGGCCTCCTAGTAAAATCAAAGTACAGAGCAAGAGCTGGCAGGATATGGCTCAGGGAGATGTGGCTGGAAGGGTAGTCTCTGAATGACATTTAGGACCTTGCACCTTTGTTTTTGCCACTTTTCTGATGAAGCCATGCTAAACATAGCTGAAAAAGTTAATTGAGGTGATGAATGGATGAAGAGGATGAGTCATGGTTACCAAGAATAAAAGCGCTGAGTGGTTGATGAGGTACAGAAATAATTAGTAACACATTTAAGATTGCTGACACTTCCTAACCATTTTCAGCTGGTTCTTTGGTGTGCCTTGTTGGGAACTTGATCATCAGAACTTGTTTCATATTAGGTAAAGTCCAACATGTTCTTTGCCTGGTCTGATCCTTTCTACTATTCTTCAAAGTTGTTTAATAGGTAAATAGAGAAAGGAGAGGAAGACGGGTATGTAAAAGGAGATCCTTTTCCAATACAGAAAAGAGAGAAGGAAACAACTTAATTTTCAATGATGTATATATTCATATGTAAGGTAGACCAATGGGAGAAGGACCTGGCAGCCTACTCCCAAAACAATCAGCCATTGAAAACCCTATGAATAGTGGAGAAGCATTGATATAGTGCCAGGCATGGACAGTGCTGGGGAGTGTTTTGCTCTGTTATACATACAGTTGCTCAGAGGCACCTAACAACAATAACAAAAGTAGACTTTATTTCTTACTTAAAAATGACATAGTTGGTCATACTTCTTAGGTTCATGGTTTGCTTCCCTCTCAAAAGAGAAAAAAAAATCCAGACAAAGAAATCTAAAGATTAAAGACTGAGACAATCTTGAATATCTACTAGATTGAGCTGAAAGTGAAAAATCATATAAAGACAGGGAAAATTTCACAAAATCCATTAGAGAAAAGTAGTTCATTTCTAACAACAAAAAAATCTACTTTACATATATACTATTGATTTTGTTCCAGATTATAGGTCTTAAATATGATTCAATAAACATAAGAACATTAAGAATTGAAATGGAAGGCCAGCAAGCAATAATTTGTCATGGCCCTTTTATATGGCCTTTGGCAGTGTAAACTCAGATACATGGTTTCCAGTAATTTGTACACTGCCTTAATTAGCTGAGAGGAGTTACTGTCAATAAGTTAGGCCATCAAATAATTTTTTTTTTTGATACTGGGGGACTGAATTTAGGGCTTTGCACACACTTCACAAGCACCCTGCCACTAAACCGCACCCTAGCCCTGTTTTTATTTTTTAAATTGAGACAGGGACTGGCTAAGTTATGCAGGCTGCCTCTGGCTTCAAACCTGTGATCCTCCTGCCTCCTCCTCCCTAGTTACTATGATTACCGGTATATGCCACCATGTCCAGCTACATTTTTTTTTTAAGATTTTATTTTTCTTAGTCTATTGGAAAAATAAACTATTGATTTCTGCATGGATGTTGTAGTTGGATAGATTTTACCGTTCAAGAGAAAGATAAAATGTTACTTAGAAGAAAATATGAAAGTTTTACTTTTTTGTTTGTTTTAGCTGTTGCCTATATTTCTCTGCATACTTGACCTGCATTGGTTATTCCAACCCAATAAATCAAAGTTATTATTTTCAGTTTTGAGTATCTTCCACAGAGGCTTATTAATATGATGTTTTGCAAGCAAAATCAGAGGTTTTGTCAAAATTCATTTTACAGATAAGTTTAGCATTTTATGAGAATTTTAATGGGTGCTTAAAACCTTTTGTTAATATTTGTTAAATTGATAAAAAATCTTATGTAAGCAAAGGAACTCTATTCTCATGTTGATCAACTGACTTCTGGATTTGGGCCTCTGTGACAGATATTTGTTGTTTTTGGCATCCCAGATCCATTTCTCTCAATTTACTTTGGTAAAAAAAAAAGTTGATATTTATACAGGAATCAATTTTTCCCCTATTTTACCTACTCAATTAGAACTGACTCCCCTCACTACTGATTCAAGAAATACTGCTCTCTGGCCCACCACAATTAGCATGAGCACAAGACCCAATATGAGACAAGAAGACCAAAGAGAGTTTTGCAGATGACTGAAGAAAAATGTTTTCCAGTAGGTCTTACATTTGAGAGGATAAAATCAATAAGAAAAGATAGAGCTAAGTCATGCAGAAAAACTTTGTTCTGATTAACAATATGTAAGCCCCAAGTCTGCCTGCAGCCATACCACTGTATCATCTCTTCCTGTCAGATCTCAGAAGCTAAGTACGGTTGGACGTGGTTAGTACTTGAATGGGAGACCGTCTGGAAACACCAGGTGCTGCAGGCTTGGGAGAAGGATCTGGCAACCCATTCCCAAAAATCAATCAGCCACTGAAAACCCTATGAATAGCAGAGAAGCACTGACAATAGTGTTTCCCTTGTTGTACATAGGGGTCACTATGAGTCAGACACTGACCAGAGGGCAACTAACAACAACAACAAGGAAGCCCCAAATCCAGTCAGACCTCAAATCAGTCTTACCTATAAATTTTCAACTAGAGATGCCAGTATGTTTCTTTTTTGGTTATGCCAAATTTGAGTGGGAGTTTCACTCCCCTGCAACCAAAAGAATGCTAATTGATGGAGGCTTTCATTTTTAGCCTCTAAGATAAACTTGAGTGAGCCTGGTTGAATGGTAGTTTGTCTATGAATAAATCCATTGTTTTCATTTTATATGACGTAGTCCCCCACACAGACACATGGTCTAATTTTTTCAATTTACTGCAATTGTATTGTTTTTACATAAAGAATTTTCTACATAGAGAAATACTTTACAATGGTATTATGGGCTTAATTGTATGGTACCATTCCCCCAAATTCATATGCTTATATCCCAACATCCAATACCTCAATATGACATTATCTGGAGGTAGGGTCTTCACAATTAGAGTAGGCCCTGATCTAATATGACTGGTGTTCTTATATAAAGGGGGAATTTGGACATAGACAAACATATAGGGAATAGGCCATGTGAGAAGACACAGGAATATTACCATCCACAAAGAAAAACAAAAAGGCCTTGAAAAGACTGTTCTCTCATAGCCTTCAGAAAGAATTGAACTTGCCAATAATTTGAACTTGACTTCTGATCTCCAGATCTATGAGACAATACATTTCTGTTGTTTAAGCTACCCAGATTGTGATACTTGTTACAGCAGCTCTAGGAAACTAATACAGAGGGTAAAGAGGACTCACTTTGAAACCTGAGTGAGATATATAAAAAGAAGTACAATTTTGATTTAATCTGACAGAGCTTTACCAGAAATTTTTGGTATTTGTAGATGTAGAAATGAATTTAAAATGCACTTGGAAAAAATCAAGGATGGAGCAGTTATAAACTAAATGAAAGAAGAGATTCAATAGATTTAATATTTAAAGTTGATCTCAGGGAAGACTTGTTTTTGGCAAGAGAATGAGTGGACCATATTTTTAGCATATGTGGCAATTTCTGTTTTTATACTTTGATGAGATATTTAGAAAGTTAATGCAATGTGATATGGTATTTCATACTTTCTTAAAAATTTTTGAGGACATATATCTTCTGCAGATCCTTTTTTTAAAAAAAAAAAAACAAGAAGTTTTAGGATAAATCCAATGTTTATACATTTCCAGTGCTGCCTTCCTTTAAGATCTGACATCAAATAATAAGTTAAAATTAACACAATTTGTATTAATTCCATTCTTCTTAAACAACTTAATTTCTTATATGGAATTATAGGAAAAATATAAAAATTCAAGTTAAATTTCTAGTCAAAGCCAACATCTTTTTTGTTTTTTGTTTTTTGTTTTTGTGGAACTGGGGGTTGAACCCAGGGCCTCTTGCTTGCATGATTTGCAAGTGCTGGACCACTGACATGCACCCCCAGCCCTTTTTTTTTTTTTTTTACTTTTTTGATGCAGGCTCACTAAATTACACAGATTGCCTCTGGTCTCGAACTTGTGATCCTCCTGCCTCCGCCTCCTGAGCTGCTGGGATTACAGGCGTGCGCTGCCATGCCCGGCTAAAGCCAAACCTCCTTAAGGTTAAATTCTGAACTCTTAACTAGGGATTTAGAGTTATTGGTTGGTTGATTGTATGAAAGAAAAGAGAATTCTAGTGCAGAGGTACTTCTGTCTTTTGTACGTTTTTATGTTTGTGTATATATGTGCATCTACCTTCACATAAGCCTGCAGCTGTACCACTGTGGCATCTGATCCTGTCACATCTCAGAAACTAAGCAGGGTCGGACCTGGTTAGTGTAGGACACTGTCTAGAGAGGCAGTTCACCCCAGGGTCTATCTGGCCCACTTGGAGGTCTGAGACTCATTCCCCCAGCAGTAACCTTTGCCCTCCATCCAGGAACTCCTGGGCATCAAGCTTTCCAAGATGGCTCTGGCATCCAACTCCTTTCCTCAGACCCCTCGACACCTGATTGGATGTTTTCAAACCACCAAACGGGTCCTGATTGGACTGTTCAGGAACCACCCCCAACTGGTCCTTTTTTCAAACCCAAATTTGCACGGCTCCCCTGATTGGCCAAGGACCATATGCAGTGGCAATTTCTGGTTGGTCTCTGGTTGGCCCCTGAAGGGGATATAAAGACGGTGCACAGAGCAGTCAGGGTCCATTCCACCGACCAGGACAGATGAAGCAATAAAGAGCAGTGTTGAGCTGAGCACTTGGAGTTGGCCTCTTCACTGGAAGAAAGAAGCAAGTAGCTGCCATAGGCATAAACCTCTGAGCTATCCCTGGGCACTGGCGGAGTAGCCCATGGGCATAAGCTTCCTTTTGGGGTGACTTGGTTCTCCAACGCTCAGCTCCCTCTCACCAGACAGTGGGTCTTCGGTGGCTGGTTCGGCTCATGGCCAAAGCAAGTTCAGCAGCAGGGCAACACCCCACAGGTTAGTACTTGGGTAGGAGACTGCTTGGGAACATCAGGTGCTGGAGGCTTGGGAGAAGGACTCGGCAACCTATTCCCCAAAAACCAATTAGCCATTGAAAACCCTATGAATAGCAGAGAAGCACTATCAATAGTGTTTTACCTGTTGTAGGGTAGCTAGACACCGACTAATAACAACAATCTTCACATAAAGCATTAAATTCTCCTTTGAAATGAATCAATTTGATTTGAAAGTCTAAAGAAGTGTTTCATCATAGATTTTATATGACATTTCCAAACTATTTGGCTAAAGTTTTAAGTAGGCTAATCTGTGGATGGGCCAGGGTTCAGTATAGTTGGTAGAGTGCCTGCTTTGCACTGAGGACTAGGATTCAATCGCCAGCACCACAGAAATGGGAGATGTTGTTGTTGTTGTTGTTAGGTGCCATCGAGTCGGTGTCCAACTCATAGCGACCCTCACAGGGTTTTCAATGGCTATTTAGGGATTGACTTGGGAGTGGATTGCCAGGTCCTTCTCCCATTTTTGTGGTGCTGGGAATTGAACTCTGGACCCCAGAGGCTGGTATTGTTTTCCTAAAATGATCACGCATTTTACAGTTGTGTGTCTTGGTAGAGGATGAGAGAGCAAAGGAAATACTGTTTTACAGAAAGTTACACTTCTCCTTGTACATGGTATACACAGTTAGAGTTAAAAAATTGTGCTTTTGCCCTCACTTTTCAAATAGCGAAATTCCACCCATAAGGAAAAAAAATGATTTTTTAAAAATAAAAGATGTCATCATTTGCTCTTTCTATATCAACTACATGATATTGCCAAGGTCTCAATTTATATTGTGTACAGTTTATAAGAATATTTTCATCTAAAGTAGTTATGAAAATTCTTGGGAAAAAAATTATGCCAACAGACAATGAAAAAATCATCAGTTTGTTGTAGTTGTTAGGTGCCATCGAGTCAGGTCATCAGCTTACCATTTGTGCATTTACAGAGAAAAGTTTTCATCATTAAGTGATTCATTTTCTCTAGTATCTATTTCTATTGCATGCCTTGAAGTTTGCCATATTCAAACATTTTTCATTATCTTTAAAGACCTATCATGGAATGAGGCTCAATAGAGAAGATAGAATTGTCGAGTTGGGAAGCATTCATGTAACATTACACAGCCTTTTAATTTTGTTTTTAACACATTGTCATGTACTTTATTCCCTGCATAGTCTGGCTTAACTACTTAATTCCTTAAATCTGTCTTTTTGAAAAGAAACAAAGCAACAATGTCCTCCTCCACCTCTATTACTTTTGTTTTGTCCCAGATGCTGTACAACCTCATAAATCATGTAGGCTGTGTAAAATTGGAGAACATACAACAAGAACAACATTTAAGGAAAAACATTCTTTCACTAGAAGTTTCTAAGTCTTGCTAAAGGAAAATTAAGTTTCTGTTTAAAATGCTAGATAATCACTATAAAATTTTCCACTTGAATTCTCCTTTTTTGGGGTATGCTCTGTATGTGTGTTTGTGTGTGTGTGTGTGTGTGTGTGTGTGTGTGTGTGTGTGTGTGCGTGCACATGTGCATGTGTGCGTACCCACTGTGAGCTTAGGTTACAGGGTAAGACATGAAAATATCAAGCAATTGCTGGTAATTTTTCATTCTGTATTCTTACAATCACTTTTCTCAATGATAATATTTTGTACGTAGTTTTACTTTGATTATTTCTAATTAATCGATGATGTGCAGAATTCTGATTCTGATCTATGTCTTATCTTCATTTTTGAGATTTTTAGTACTAGAAAAGACATTTACCTTATCCAGCTGCAAACTTCAATAAGCTCTCCATTTCTCTGGGTCACTAATGGCAAATGTTAAACAAATTTACATTTGGGATTTTCTATTCATTTCCCGCCAGGTTGACACTGAGCCAATGATAACCACTCAATAGCTCTGCAGCTCCCAATCATTTGATTATTTGCGTGACCCAGACTGTTTT
This sequence comes from Pedetes capensis, assembly GCA_007922755.1. Lineage (NCBI taxonomy): Eukaryota > Metazoa > Chordata > Mammalia > Rodentia > Pedetidae > Pedetes > Pedetes capensis. The sequence goes on along the minus strand of VMDO01001553.1, from coordinate 127,783 downwards.
TCCAGTTCATTGATGACTCTATCATGCAGGTCTAAATCAAAAAATCTTGCTAAAGGTATGTGAAATCATATATATTGCTTTCCCTCAATGTTCCAAGAGCACCTTCCTTTGAAAAATCATAAAACGGTTTTCATTGTAGTCTATCTGAGTGCTAAAGAAAACTATTGGGCATAATGGTCTATAAAGTGGAACTTGAAGACCCTTTAAATATAAAAATGTATGGGCACATATGCTCTTCCTGGTCATTTTGGGCTCATTTGGCAGCAGTGTCTGAGTACAGTTGATATGGGAAAATGTTCTCTAGTCATGAGTTGCTTAGACTCTCAGGAGCTTATAGCTTCAATTTTTCATTAATTTTTAATTATTTACATTTGTTAAACCATGACTGATATGTTGGTCAACTGATTAAATTGAGGGAATAACCGCTGGCCAGGGAAAGTGTCAATCTGCATCAGTCAATGACAGGATGTTGCCTGGTTGTCAGAATACCTGAATTCTATTGGCAATTACCACCCTGAGCTATGTGTCCTTGGGCAAAATCCTTTACCCCAGCCTCAGTTTCATCATCTGAAAAATGAAGTCAAATAGTCAAATACCTGTTTTACCTATTGCAAAGGGCCTTCCATCCATCAAATGCAATAAAACATGTGTAAGTTATTTTAACATTCTAAAACATTTAACTATACATATTTTCAATAATAATAAATTAAAGAATATATCTTACAAAAATAAAAATTTCTAGCTTCTAAAATGATAATTTGCATTTTTTGGCTGAGGCTATGGTTTTAAAAATAAATGTTAATATATTATGTGATCCATTGCCAATTAATTAAAATTTTTCTTCATATAAATTGGATCATGGAGAAATGAAAGCAATTATTCTGGTAATTCAATACAAAAATTACTTCCACTCAAATTCCAAAATCTCTCTGTGTGTTTGAAATTGACTTGGAGGATCAAATAACTGATATTTTGATGTTTCACACAGAGAAATGGAACAATATCAAATTGGCTGCACAGGGCAGCACACACCTAGAATCCCAGCAACTTGGGAGGTGGAAGCAGGAGGGTCTCAAGTTCGAGGCTACAGTCAGTGATGCATAAGTTAGTGAGATTCTGTCTCAAAATAAAAAGGAAAAAATGGGCTTTGAGGGCAGATCAATGGCAGAATGCTTGCAAAAAGCATGCATGGGGCCCCGGGTTCCATCTCATAGTACCGGAAAACCAAACCAAACCAAGCCAAACCAAAACAGCATCAAAGTGTACTTCTACTAAGAATATGTTGTGAAGTTAAATGTTTTCTATTGTTAAATTAGTTTTTGGAAAAAACTTGTATTTTTTTGTTTTTGGTCAAATTAATATGTATTTATGTATCACATCCACGGCCTGGGCGTTAGCTCAGATGGTAGAATGAGCACTCAAGTTTGATCCCCAGCACTGCATAAATGGGAGAAGGATATGACCATCCACACCTGAAAACAATCTCTTTTTTTTTATTAGAAATTTTTAATGTACATCATAATGTGATTCATTTTGACATGCTTTTCATTGTGACAATTTTCATATATGCAATTTGATAAGCATTATTCATATAGGTTACCCCTTATCCTCCTCTATGTTTCCCCCCTCTGAAAACAATCTCAAAACAATCAGCCATTGAAAACCCTATGAGGGTCACTAAGAGTTGGACCTGACTCAAAGGCACCTAACAACAACAACAACAATCCCATCCAGAGAACACATTTCCTTTGAATTGGTTAGAAGGTGTAAATTGGTAATATTAATCAGATCTGATCTAGTTCCTATTATCATCTTGGGAGAAATTTTTTTTAGAATAGGTAAAAGGTAAACAAGGAATAGTGGCATTAAATTATTTATTTCTTATGACCATTCCTATTACTTCTCTATATCTTATATTGTTCAAACAAGCATAGAGGGCAATAGGGGTGATAGGAATTGTTTTAGGCAGAGAAAGGGAACATATAGGGTTGGATATCTGTTAGGACTTTAACATTTTCATCCATTAAATATAAGGTAAAACTTGTTTAAACTTCCCTGAAAGCTTTATATGCTTAAGAAACATACTCGACACAATCTGGGATCTTTCCTGCTTAGGTGTTGTAAATTTTGCTTGACTTTTGGTTTTATTTTTCACTAACAAAGTATTGCTTTTTTTTTTCCCCACCTATTACGATTTTCCTGAAACTCTTTGTTCATGCTACTCTTATTTGGAGGGCTGAGGTTTAGCTAAGTTGGTAGAGTGCTGCTTCACACTCTCTGAGGACCGAGGTTTGATCCCCAGTAACCCCCAAACAGGAGAAGGACATGGCAGTCCACTGTAAAAGCAATCCTGAAACAACCATTGAAAACCTATGGAGGTCACTATGAGTTGGACCAGACTGGACGGCACCTAATAATAACAACAAGCAACAACTCTTACTTGGATCTCTATTACTCATGGTCAAACCTAATCATACTTAAGATTAATACCTAGCTCACCTGGAACTGGACATGGTGATTTCCTCCATGTAACTTTGCCCTTCATGTAGATGTCTCCATATCTGTGAATAGCACTTATATCCATTCAACTGATCAGAAGTCTAGGAGCTACCTATAATTCTTTCCTTTCTTTTGTAGTCCATATATAATTCAAAAGTAAATCCTGATATTTCTTCCTTAGCCACTTCTACTACCTTGGTTCAAGTCACCATTACCCTTTCCTTAAACTACTTTTGTCCCTGTGTTGTGTCTCTTTACCCCTTTACTTCCTTATAACCCATGTATACATTAGATCCTATCACTGATGTCTTCAAAATTATCTATTATCTATCTGCTGCACTTGAGAAGACATACTAAATCTTTTCCATGATTAACAAGCCCACTTTATGTATGTCCTGACTATTTCTGGTCCCATCTCCTGCCAATCTCCTCCTTGCTTACTCTGTTCCAGCCACAGTGGTTTTCTCGGTGTCCCTTCAATATTCCTGCCTCAAGGCCTTTGCCAATGCAGTTCTGGGGGCCTGCTGTGCTCTCCCGTCAGTTCTCTGCTTGGCTTCTTCCCTTGCTTCTTTTAAATCTCTGCTCAGGTAGCTTGTTATCAAAATGAGCTTTCTTAACTTTCTAAATGTCATTTGCTAGAATGTCACCTCACCATCTGTCATTCTCCATTTCCTACCCAGTATTATTGCTTTTATTGCTACTTAATGTGTGTATGTCTACAGCCATACCACTCTGATGTCTGGTCTCAGAAGCTAAGTAGGGTTGAGCCTACTTAGTCCTTGGATGGAATACCAGGTGCTATAGGCTTAGGAGAAGGATCTGGCAGCCCACTCCCAAAATAATCAACCATGGAAAACCCTATAAACAGCAGAAAGGCACTGACAACAATGCTGGGCATGGCACAGTGTCAGGTAGTTGTTCGTTCTGTTGTACATGAGGTTTCTATGAGTCAGACCTAGCTTGTTGTTGTTAGGTGCTGTTGAGTTGGTGTCCAACTCATACTGACCCTATGTACAACAAGTGAAACACTATTGTCAGTGCTTCTCTGCTATTCATAGGGTTTTCAATGGTGGATTGATTTTTGGGAGTGGATTGCCGGGTCCTTCTCCCAAGCCTGCCACATCTGGTGTTCCCAGGCGGTCTCCCATCCAAGTACTAACCAGGCCTGACCCTGCTTAGCTTCCGAGATCTGATGGGATCTGATGCCACGGTGCTACGGCTGCAGGCAGACCCAACTTAGTGGCACCTAACAACAAACAACAACAACATCATGTGTATAGTGGATGCTGGGATGTGCTGCATTCATTTCTTTCCTTTGGAACTAAAGTACTCATTCTTCTAGCAGCTGGACATGTTGGTGGCAATGCTCAGCTGAATGCCCCTCTGCAAATTAGTCTTGGTGGATGACAGCTCCCATATGTAAGTTCATGCCTCCTTTCTGGAGGCAATACACATTTAATGCCTGGTGACATAAAAGTATCATAGCCTGGCCCCCTTGCCACAATGGAGAACAACTCTAAAGAGGCACATTAGCTCGGAAACCCCTCTGGGATCTGAGCCCCTCTGCAGACTGCTTCACATCTCATCTCCCGGCTTTACCCGTTCTTGCTTCAGTGGTTTCCCACCTCCGTACTCCATGGCTGTAGCTTCCGAGAAATCTCCCGGGTAAGCTTTCTTCATGCAAAGGTTCATGATGGAGTCTTTTCCCTGAAAACACTAACCTAGGGCACATATTTTCACTTGTTTTTGCTTATTGTCTCTATTTTCCAATAGACCGTCATCTCAACAAGAGCAGGGATTTCTTTTTTTATTTTCTCCCTTTATTAGTAAATGACGGTGGGGTGCAGAGGAATACAGCATTGGCTTTTTCCATTGTGCAACTATTATATCACTTCTGGCTACACTTTCATCAACCCACAAGGTTGATGAACCCACTCCCAAAAAACCATCAACCATTGAAAACCCTATGAATAACAGAGAAGCATCAACAATAGTGTTTCACCTATTGTACATAGGGTTGCTATGAGTCAGACACTGACTCGATGGCACCTAACAACAACAACATAGCCAATATGTGTCACTAATATGTGTCACTACTGCATCCCTTATACCTAGACCAGTACTAGAACATAGTTAGAACTCCAGCAATAGTTGCTAAATAAATGGCTTTGTTTGGGATTACAAAACTAATAAGCCTTAAAGCTGGGGTTTTAAAGTGCATTTGGATTCCAGAGTGGTTCCTGTGTCCTACCATAGATAGGCTAGTGGGTTTCTCAACATAGGGCCAAATATCGACACTTAGGACTGGGTAATTCTTTGTTGTGGATGCTGTTGTGTACATTGTGGGATGTTGATCTGTGTCCCTGACCTCTACGAAGTAAATGCCAGAGGCATCCCTGACCTCATACCCAAGTTGTGTTAATAATGCTCTCAGATGTTATCACCTGTTCCTTGGGGACAAAAATTGTCCCTGGTGGAGACCTGCAGGTCTGAAATAATTTTAGTTGACTGGTAATGATGTTCTACCTACTGATATTAAAGTTTCACCAGCAGTTCACTTTTCTTACTTTTTTTTTCTTTGGCTGTTTCAGTACATAATTATACTTTTTTCTCCCTGATACTGAGAGGCTAAACCCAGGGTCTCGCACATACTTTACAAGCACCCCACCATGACCTATACTTCTAAGCCCTTTTTTATTTTTTATATTGAGACAGTGTCTCACTAAATTCTGCATGCTGCCTCTGGCCCTGAACTTGCAATCCTCCTGCCTCTGCTTTTCACGTTGCTGGGATTACAGGCATGCACCACTGTGCCTGGCTCTAAATATATTTTAATGGAACACTGATTTCAGAGACTTGTGAGTAATTATTGCTTTTTAAAATTGACATATAATATTTGTACATAGTTTTAGGGATACAGTACCATGGTTTAGTACCTGTATACAACATGTAATGATCAAACCAGGGTAATTAGCATTTCTACCTCCTCAAAGTAACTCTTGTTTTTACAAACAGAGGTTGCTAGCATGATTTTCCTGGCGACTCTGAATGGAGCCACTGAGTAAGAGAAAGAAACACATATGCACTGTTATAATTAGTCTGTCTGTTTTAGCCTGCATATCAGTTTACAGAGCCTTGCCCTGTGTGTGTGTTGAAGACAAAAGAAAGCCTTGCTTTAGGAATGAGAATTCAGCAATGAATTGTAGGATATTTTTGTCAAGGTAAATTAATCTTTCTTTCACTTTAATCCTTTTGTTTCAATTCACTCGCATGGAGCTTTCATAGAAAATGTCCCATGTTTTTATATTATCATTTATGCTACCTTCTTTTATTGAAAAATCTATAAGGTAAAAGGAAATCAGTTTTCATGCAATCTTTCAAAACAACAAGCACTATACTCCAGAATTATTTTTGTTGCTTCTGCTGTTGATAATGGTGACACTACCTAACCACATGGTAGATAAAAATAGTGAAGTGACAATTATACTCTGTCTTAATAGAATGGATCTTTTCTGCTTTTGGCCTTATTGGAGTCCTCCGTAGTTATACAAAAGTATGAAAAGAGTGGGTCCTGCAAAGCTGTTTGTAAGACAGGCACTGTGGTGCATATCTATCTTCCCGGTGACTTGGGAAGCCACAGCAGAAGGATGGTGGGTTCTAGACCAGAGGCAGCCTGCACACCTTAGGGAGAACCTGACTCAAGATAAAGAATTAAAAAGGGCTGGGGGTGCAACTCAGTGGTAGGGCATTTGCCTACCATGTTCAACCACTGTTACCAAAGGGGAAAAAAAAAAAAAGGTATTTGCAGAGTTTTGGAAAAAACTGATGTACTTTCCCAAAGGATAAAGGAAGTCTTCTCTTACTGTTCACAAAAAGTGTGCTTCCTCCTTATGTGTCAGAGATGAAATAGAATTGAATGTTTTAATTTGATGATTTGTTGGGGGTTAGAGTTCTCATTTCTTTCTGATTGTATTTCAACTTGAAGTTGGAATTACAAAAACAAATCTCTACTCTTGTACACTTGACTTTCTAGTACTATAACAAAATAACAAAATAGGTCCCACTCTATATGACTAGAAGACTTCCAATTTGTTGTTGTTAGGTACCATAGAATTGGGTCCGACTCATAGTGACTCTCAGAGGGTTCTCAGTGGTTGTATGTTCCAGGATTGTTTCAGGAGTGGATTGCCACATCCTTCTCCATTTCTGTGCTGGGGATTGAACCCAGGGCCTCAGAGAGTGCAGTGAGGCATTCTACCAACAGAGCTAAACCTCAGCCCCATGGTCTTCCAACTAGGCTCCATCTAGTAAAGGCTCCTCCACCTTCCAACAGTGCCAAATGCTGGGGACCAAGCCTTTATCACAAGGGCCTCTTGGGGACATTTATGCAAACCATAGCAATGATATACTTTGTATATGAACGTAAATTGTGTATGTAACATACATAGCTGATATTCATAATGTATATATCTGAGGTACAAATACACACGTCTACACACAAATGCAACCTGACCCTGTGGCATACAACAAGAACAACAACATATACAAATACAACTTCCCTTTTTCCTTTTTAGCTGAGTATGAATTTGGTCAAGTTATTTAATCATATTTAGGTCTCAGATATCCATATCTTGGCAAAATAGAGATAATAATGAAAATTTCCTCATATAGTCATTCTTAATAGGGCATGAATAAAATATATAGATACAGTATTGCACATAGCAAATGCATTCAATAAACTTTGCTATTGTTAATATTATAGTCTCTCTTTCTGTATATACATACACATGGACACACATAAACTACCAGTTTTAATTCATAAAATAAACACTTACTGGCTATTAATTATGTTCCGTGATTATAGTAGATCAGCCTTAGGAATATAGTGGTAGACAAGTTGACCTTGGTCCTACTCTCTTAGAGTATACATGCCAATGAGAAAGACAAATCAAAACCAATTTTGTAAACAAATAAAAACAACTGCAATTCATGAGACAGGAAGTAAGCCAAAAGGTAGCCAAGGTAAAGTAAAAGAAGGAGAGTGTGGATGAGAGGTTGCTTTGACAGGTGGTCTGGGAATACTTCACTGAGCTGGTGGTATCTGAGCTGAGGCTGCAGGGTGTGCAGCCGTAAGACTGTGGAGCATGAGTACAGGTATGATGCATTTTCCTGCTTGCATGCAGGTGACATATCTTCCATTGGTCTTGTAATTTTCCCTGTCCCTTTTGCCAACATTCTAGGGAATGGTTCTTAGGAACCTATGCATTTTTCACAGATTGACCTAATGAGGAACTGACCATAGAGTGGTGAACATCTGCAGACCATTGATTTCTAGTTAGGTTTTGAGTTATTTTGAGTTAAAGCTCATGAAAGTCATTTGGGAGATGAAAATGACTATCAGGTGATGTAATAACAAAACCAGTAATTTAGGAATATGTTAAGCCTGACAAAACTTCTCCTTGCTGGCAACTACAGCTGTCTGTTTCTCTAGAGGTGCATCTTATTTCCTGAAATATGGATTTTTCATTTTAAACAAAAGAAAACAAAACAACTTCAATGTCTTTGGTTTTTAAAAGTAAAGTTATTTTTTCAAATGAAAATGAAAGTAATGTATGCTCAGAGTACAGAAAGTTATAATATGAGAAATAAAATACACCTCTTTCACTGATGCCCACTGCTGTCCCCAGTAATCTCTTCAAGTGTAATGGCACAAAGTTTTCACATATTATAAACACACTAAATATATCTATATAGTGCTTTTTCACTTAACCAGCTAGCTTAGAGACCATTTGAATTACTGGAAATATGTTTTATTTTTTGATGGTTGCGTAATTTTATATTTTTTGTCAGTATCAGTATATATCACAATATATTTTCCCATACTCTCATTAATAAAGCTTTGGATCATTTTCCTGATTGTTCTTACTATAAATAATTCTGTAGAAAACATTTTAATCAGTGGGAATGTTACTTTTTTTGTTATAATAGATTCTTAACAATGAAATTGCTGTGTCAAAGGGTGCTAATTCACTGCTGATTTTAATCATTATTATTTAATTGTACCAACAAAATTCATATAATTTATAACTCCCAATATGTGTTCAATTCCACATAACTTATTTCTCCTTAGTTGCATCAACATTAGAGATTATGAAACTTTAAAAACTATGCCAGTCTGAGAGGCTACAATTTATATATGATTGTTGTTGTTAGGTGCCATTGAGTCGTGTCGACTCATAGTGACCCTCATAGGGTTTTCAATGGCAGATTGTTTCGGGATTGCCTTGGCAGTGGGTTGCCACATCCTTCTCCCATTTTTGCGGTGCTGGGAATCAATCTTGGGACCTCAGAGACTGCAGAGCAGTGCTCTATCAACTGAGCTAAATCCCAGCCCTATATATGATTAACATTTTAAAATTAAGAGTCAGAGAATCTTTTGCAAATTATTGGCAATTTATTTTATGTTCATTTTTATGAGTTGCCTAGCTTTATTAATTGCTCATTTTTATATTAGTATTTTTTGGTCTCTTGTTGATTTGTTCAGACATTATATAAATTAGAATATTAGCCATTGGTCATCAAAATATGCATTTTTCTTGTATTTGTCACTGATCTTTTGAATTTGTTTATATATTTTGGTATTTTCTTCATAGTTTCTTGGTTTTGTGTCATATTTAGGAAGGCTTCACATTACAAAATTAAGGAAATATTTCCCCTTGTTTTCTTTTAATAATGTTATAGTTTCATTTTGTAATTCAAAATCTTTGATCCATCTGGAATTTGTCTTGGCATAAGGAGCATTTTCTTTTCAAAATTAGGAAGCAGATGTTGCCACACTATTTATTGAATAATATGTTAACAATTCATTATTACTCTAACAAAGTGTATTGGCTCAGATTTTAGAATCAAAAATAATTAAATCCAAATATTGCTCAGAACGTCCTTTGCTTATCTTTAGTATAGGATCAACATCACAGAGTCACAGTATCTTATGTGAAGCCTTTGGCATGAGATATGTCTCACTAGAGTTTAGTGCATTCAAGATCTCCACCCACAGCCTCAGTGTTGACCGTATTTCAAGGGACGTTTACATGGTGTCAAGACATGAAGGTTGTCATCTCTTCTTGCTGGTATCCTCTGAAACATTTCATCCAGTTTCTGGTTGTTGATCTACTTAGATCCTATCCAACCCCCAAATGATCTTCATTCTCTCAGACACTCAGCTCTCAGTCTTTCAGTCACTTTGAACCTGTCCTCTTGTGCAGTACCCATTTCTCTGTTCTTCTGAACCTTTCTGAGTGAGCCCATGGGGAACTTACTGTGGCTATCCCAGATCTCTTTTGCCTAGGACTGCCATGCAGCCATCTTCACTCCTGTGCTGTGTTGTGCTGTGCTGGGACCTGGGGATGCTCTGTGAGGATTTCCAGGCCCCTGACCTCCACCCACAGTGTCCTCCCTTCTCAGACTCACTCTGCCTTGGTGCAGGTTCCAGTATTGTCAGCCCCCCTCTTAGATGCTCAGACACTCCTGCTTCTCTTGTATGCTCCTCCTCTCTCCCTCTTGGGCCAAATTTCACCCAGTCTTCCAGTAGGTGAGTAGGATAAACTGGTTCTGACTGAGTACTTATCATTCCAGATATTTTTGTCGTGTGCCTGGATCTCAGCCTTTGACAACTACAAGGATTTGACTCTTTTGTTCAGTCTTCAAAGTGTCAACCTTACCCTAAGGCAATAGCTGTCTCAAAGTCTTTGGATGGGGAAGAGACAGTGCTTAAGAAAGAATTGCTCACTTAAAATAATTTTCTATAATTCTATCCATTTTGCTGCGAATGGCCTTATTTCATTTTTTTTTGATTGCTGAATAGTATTCCATTGTGTATATGTACCATAGCTTTTTATTCCATTCTTCTGTTGAAGGGCACTTTGGTTGACTCCATATCCTTGCTATTGTGAAAAGTGCTGCATTGAATATGGAGATGCAGGTGTCTGTCTCTGTGGTATGATAACACATCTTCCTTTGGGTAAATTCCCAATAGTGTTGTAGCTGGGTCATATGGTAGATCTATTTTCAGTTTTTGAAGATACCTCCATATTGATTTCCACAGTGGTTGGATCAATTTACAGCTCCACCAACAATGTAAGAGTGTTCCCTTTTCCCCGCAATTGCCAGCATTTGTTGTTATTTGTTTCATTGATCTTGGCCATTCTTACTGGTGTAAGGTGAAATCTCAGAGTTGTTTTAATTTGCATTTCCCTAATGGCTAGGGATATTGAGCATTTTTTCATGTATTTCATGGCTTTATGGACCTCTTCATTTGAGAACAGTCTACTCAGTTCCTTTGCCCATTTGTGTATTGGGCTATTTGTTTTCTGGGGAGTTTTTTTCTTGAGTTCTTTATAAATTTTAAGTGAACAAACACAAGCTCAGAAAGAGAAACACCACATATTCTCACTCATATGTGGGAGCTGAATCAAAATTATAAGAAGGAAAAAATCCTATACAAAGGTTGGATCATAATAAAAGAAAAAAAAGAGCTAAGAATGGTGTTATTATAGATGGTCTAGAAAATGCATGTAATAGTTCTGACAAGGTAAAAAGAAAATTCACTGCAGGAAAAGTTTTTATCTTAAACAGAACTGGAACCCAAGGATATATAGAAAAATATTACCATAAAAAGACAAGGAAATGGTAGAGAAGTCTTTGATGGGGGGGAGTGGGATGGAGGGGAAAGTGTACAAGAGGGTAAGGGGGAACCTATATGAATAATGTACAACAAAATGCATATATGGAAATATCACAATGAAAAGCATGTCAGAATGAATCACATTAAGGTGTACATTAAAAATTTCTAATTAAAAAAAGAAAGAATTGCTGAGGAGAGAGTGCGTTAGTTAATATTTAGCATATTAGTCCTCTGTGTTACTATAATATTCATTACTATAGAAAAAACCAACTATTAGGAGTTAGTTACAGAAAATTAAACAAAATAAAATTTATCATTTTTTCAGATAAAAAAACAATTTTAGGAATTTTGAGGTCACCAATATAGGAAAATTGACACAGGAAATTTGCAGAACTTTGATGGGCTTTAGCCAATTGGTGAATGTTATAATACCTGCTGCCTGCAGCTGTATCACTGTAGCATCAGATCCTGTCAGATCTTGGAAGCCAAGCAGGGTCAGGCCTGTTTAGTACTTGAATGGGAGTCCACCTGGGAACACCAGGTGCTGTAGGTTTGGGAAAAGGACCTGGCAACTCTCTCCCCCAAAACAATCAGCCATTGAAAACCCTGTGAATAGCAGAGAAGCACTGACAATAGTGTTTTGCTGTTGTATGTAGGGTCACTATGAGTTGGACACCAACTCCACAGCACCTAACAACAACAACAACAACAACAACAACAACAACAACAACATAATATACCTGCTAAGAATGCTTCCCTATTATTTTTTCCCTTCTTGGCCCTTATCTGTAAGGAATTATAAATCCTCTCATTACTAACACTTGGTCCAGAGAAAATCTCTCTCACATCTAATAGAAACACCCCTAGATATCCATTTGCATGATGTGGTCCTCCTTTGCCAAGAAATTGTATATATAAATTTTAATATTTGGCTCTAAATTATTTCACACTAAATTGGAGCTAGTTTTCTTTGAACTAATAAAACAAACAAAGATTAGCCACAATTTTGTAAAACTCTGAGACTCTCAATATTTAAAATATCATGATCACTCATAGTCTAAATTTTATATTGGGTGAAAATAATCAAAGAACTACCTTCATTGTTCAGATTTACTTTTCCTTCAAATATATTCTAGACATTGGCAATAAGGAATTTCATGAACATTGTACTGGTTATCAAAATAATTTTCAGAGACTAATTAGGGTGCAATGGTAGGAAAAAGTGTTTAAAATACCTTATATTCTTGGATCTAATCTGCACCCTTTCAACAGAATTAAAGGGCAACAAAATCAGATGTGGCTTAGAATCACATGTAGATTCTCCATTTTTGAATCCAATTTGTACATGATTCTAATTGACATCTGATTTTATAGCCCTTAAAACTATTGAAAGGGTGTGATTTAGATTTGACAATATACAATATTTCACAGTGCATCAAGATTTTCAATTTAAAATTTTCCTGCTCTGTGAAATTGAAAATTTCTGCCTACTTGGAAATATCTTAGCTACTAAAGTAAGATTATGTTTAGGTTTCTCAAAGCCAAGAAAATGTTTTGTTGTTGTTGTTGTTGTTAGGTGCCATTGAGTCGTGCCCAACTCATAGCGACCCTCATAGGGTTTTCAGTGGCAGATTGTTTTGGGATTGCCTTGGGAGTGGGTTGCCACGTCCTTCTCCCATTTTTGTGGTGCTGGGAATTGAACTTGGGACCTCAGAGACTGCAGAGTGGTGCTCTACCAACTGAGCTAAATCCCAGCCCCAAGAAAATGTTAGCAGGATGTAATTGTAGGTGGTCTACATAATTCTTGAGTTTAAATGTGGATCACTAATTATATTTATGAAACTAAAGAATTCCTAAGTGGGGTCATTTTGTACCCCAGAGGAGAAATCTTTTAACTGTAGAGCAGTCATAGATAAGCAACACAATCAAAACACTCTTCCTGACCACAATTCATGTTGACTTGAAAGAATCTATCATGCTGCTCACATGCACCTACTCACCCACAGTGAGCTATGCCCATACATGGAAACTCTGCTACAAAATTAGCTAAATTACTCTTGTTAGGAATTTAGGGTAATCTGAGTTCATTTTGGACCTTGTTCAATGAGATTTATTTAGGGTACATACCAGAGATAAATCTCATTTGAAAACTTTTCACCTGTGTGTATTGTGATGCCTTGGTAAGCAGGGTGCCAGAGGACAATGTTGCAACAAGTTCCCAATGAGGTAATTTAATTTGTTAAATTAAATAATTAGATTTATTTCTCAGGTTGCCTTGAGGTAGAGAGGAGCATGGAGAAAAAAGAACATAGTCATTTTGGTGTTTATTTAAAATCTGATTGATGAGGCTTTAACCACAGTCTTAGATTTACCCAACAAACTTTTGCAATTCAGGAAAACTATCAGAAAGAGAAGACTCATTTTTATTGGAAAGCCATTCATGTTAATAAGGAAAAAAATGGCTACTTTATGAAGTTTTGTCTTGGAGTAGCAAAATTGTGCTGCCAGTTTTCTATATTAGGATTGTGCTGTTCTTTCTAAAACGACGATACTATGACCCAAGCTGACAATTTAAAAAAATTCATTGTTTTCCCAAATGACAAGGAACACACATTCTCTCTCTCTCTCTCTCACTCTCTCTCTCTCTCTCTCTCTCTGTCTCTCTCTCACACACACACACACGTACACACATACACACAAAGTTTCCATGCTAGGTGCCATTGAGTCAGGTTCAACTCATAGGATTTTCAGTGGCTGTCTTGGGATTGCTTCAGGAGGAGACTGCCACATCCTTCTCCCATTTTTGTGGTGCTGGGGATCAAACCTAAGTCCTCAGAAAGTACAGAGCAGTGCTTTACTGACTGAGTTAAACCCCCAGCCCATAGAACAATTTCCATAAAATCTTTAAATTTGATTCTTTGTGAACTGTTTATTTTTAACAAGTGGAGCACATATACAAAAATAAAACTGCTTAATGAGGCAAAGAAATGTAAAAGGGAAATGAAAAATAATTTCTAGACATTTGAAGGAGAGAGGACACACCTTAGTGAAGCTTAAATAATTTTTGACCCTGTCAAATAAGAATTGCTATTTCCAATAATTTGGTTAAGGAACTTGGTTAATGAAAATGCAGAATGTATAGTTTTGGTCTGTTGGTAGAATTTCTAAGGAATAATCGTATATTCTGTTGGCAAAAATAGAAAAGCTAATGATGAAAAATAAATGACAGGATTACATGTTTTTAAATCCTCTGTAATACTTTTAGTTAATAGTTTATTTGCAAAAACCCTTATTGTTTAGTATAATAAATATTTATATAGTCAAGAAAATGACAAATTCTTTCTTCACAACAATTTTACAATGAAAAGTAAGAGTAGCCCAACAATTTAAAAATCCTAAGAAAACTTTACAACTTCTAGCTGTTATTATGACTAAGAAAATGACTATGGGGAGGATTGCCATCTGTCATTCAGAGCTCTGTTAACTCTTTACAAATGCATTTTGGTTGATTTACATACTTACCTTCTGATTAAAAAAATCGAATCAGTAGCTTTGCTAGGCTTTAGTAGAAGTTTGAAATTATAATAATTTCTCCCCCAAGTCACCTTCTTTTATGCCACAAAATTGAAGACTTGATTTCTATTTTTTGTTTTTTGAGAGCTTAAAGCATAGAATGCAACTTATTTATCTGTGGCTCTTCCACAAGGGCAGGGAAAAGAAATTATAAAAAATGTGTATTGGAATCCAAGCTGAGAAATCTCAGAGAACACATCTGAGTCTGATTCATAGCCGGTGTGATTTACAGCTTAGGTAATTCAGTGTGAGGATTCCCACTGAGTTGCAGAGGGCAACAATTAGACGCAGGCAAGCAGATCAATGCTTTCTTTTCTAACTTGACATTTTTTATAGTCATTTCACCCACCACCACACACACTGTTTTAAGAAGTCATGTGCAGGTTTACCAGTGAGAACTTTAAGCATTTGAATATGTTAAATTAAGTATTCAGTTGTGATGTTGAAGTAAGTTAAGCTGTTAAGGTCTGACTTGTATGCATCCACTTGTGACTCTCTAAACCATTCAGAAAACTCCTGCTCAGTTAAGAAACTTTCACTGCTGAAAGGTTTGCTTGCTCTTTAAAATCCGGGAAAATCTTGAAATAGAAGAAAAGTGGGACTAATAGGAAAAGTTAGGCAAAGTAGACTTCCTTTGCCTACTTGAATAAATGAATGCACTGGTACACCATATTGCTGCCTGCCTTGGGTCAGGTGCTGCCTGAGTCACCAGACCCCACCAGGCCCTAGAGTCTCCCACAACCTAAAGACACGCAGCAGTGTAAACAATTAGTTTTTTAGTCCATGTAATAAAACAGGTAGTAACAAAGTACTACAGGGACATGAAATAGGGAGTGACAATTCTGCCTTGATGGTGGTTGGGTTTGGTGTGTGGAACAGATTCTAACTGGTGTGGGCATTTAAAGGGTCAAGAGTTTGGTGAGGGAGAAAGTGGCCTAGAAGGCAGGTGGAGGCCAAATGAATAGGTTCTACTCTCAGCAATGTCTCCTCTGTCCTCTAGGTTCTTTGCCTATTTTGGGCCATGGATCCCTTCGGGCAGTGGTTCACTGTTTTGTTGCATATTAGAATTACTCAGGGACATTAAAAATATAATTAAGAAGACCAGGCCATGCTCCACAGAACTCTGGGAATCAGACACAAAACTCAGCAATTTTATAAGATCTCCAGCTGCTTTCAGTATAAAGCAGTGGCCTGGAAAATGGTACCAGCTGGGAACATGTTGGAAATGCAGTTTCTCAGCTTCAAGTCTAGACCCAGTGGATGCAAAACTATGATGAAGCCCGGAACAGTGGTGCACGCCTGTATTCTCAGAAACTCAGGAGGCAGAGGCAGGAGGATTGCAAGTTTGATGCTGGAGGCAGCCTATGTAACTTAGCTAGATCTTGTCTCAAAATAAAAAATAATAAAGGGGCTGGGAGTGCAGCTCTGTGGTAGATCATTTGCTTAGCATGTGCAAGACCCTGGGTTTACTCCCTAGTACTGTAAATAAACAAACAAACAAGGAATAAAACAATACAAACAAAAACCTTCCAAAAACCCCAAAAGAAAAACAACAATGACAAAAAAATACTAAAACAATAAAACTCTAAATGATTATGATGGGCCCAGCATCTGTGTCTCAATAAGCTCTCCAGGAGAATTTTGTGTATGTTAAAGTTTGAGAGTCTGCATCCAATCACATCTGATCTCGGAAGCTAAGCAGAATCAAGCTTGGTTAATCCTTGAATGGAAATACCACATGCTATAGGCTTGAAAAAAGGATCCAGTAGCCCACTCCTAAAACAATCAGCCATCGAAAACCCTATAAATAGCAGAGAAGCACTGACAATAGTGCTTGGCATGGTGTAGTGTTGGGTAGTGTTTCATTCTGTTCTACACAGGGTTGCTATGAGTTGAACTCAACTTCACAGCACCCAACAACAACAACAATAACAAAGTTGGAGAATCACTGCCATATAGAATCTCATGAGAACTGTTAATTTTTCTAGAAAAATGTAGACAGTAGATGGAGATCCTTTCTAGTCCCAATCCATCTCCTCTCCCCAATCCTAGAATCCGGGTGAAGAATTTTCCTATGGGTAGCGAGAACTAATGATAATTTTAAAGTAAAACAGGGACAAAATGAACTTTGGCTGCAGAATGTTGGCTGCTGCCAATAATGGAGTGGAATGGGGAGAGGAACCTAGGAGGTTATTGGATTATAAAATAAAACAGAACATGGTGATACATGTGTGTGTGTGTGTGTGTGTGTGTGTGTGTGTGTGTGTGTTGATAGTGAGGGAATGGAAAATGACTCTAAGGTTTGTAACCTGAACTTTGAGAGAAAGAAGTCTTATTTGGGAGAAGAACTATAAAAATGGAAAGTTTGGGGGCAAATAATGACAATTACTGGACATACATGGAGACGGGTATTAAAAATCAATCTGGAATTTACTGACTATGGATATTTATGTGTCCACGTTGTATACAGATAGATGTCAACTGTCCTGTCACTATTAACATTTTGAGTCAGCTAATTCTTCATTTTGAAGGGCTGTCTTACACACCTATGGCATGTAGTGGCATTCTTGTCCTTTATCCATAGGTGTTGGTAGCTAACACCAGTTGTGACAACCCAAAATGTCTCCAGATATTGACTAATGTCTCTTGATGGCAAAATCATCTCTTGCTGAGAGGCACTGGTGTGGCTGAAGTCTCAAGATTGCATAAGATTGTTACTGACTGAGTGGGGGGCAGGTAGTGTAGGAGGACCCAGCAAGAGACTTCAGAAAATGGTCATCAGATTGGGAGAAAGTGGCATCAAGGGGGCTATGAAAGTACTGAATTCCCAGAAAAAGGTGGCTGGGTGTCACACACTATTCAGGAGACTGAGAATTAAGAAGAGGTCTTTGGATTTGGTGATCCAAGTGCTATTGCAAAACAGATTCAGTAGAGAGCTATTGAAGACTGACCCGAAGGTGACATGGAAGTAGGTGGAAGAGTAAGCAAGAAAAATTGGAGAGCATGAATCTAGATGACTTCTTGAAAGGACTGGATAGGGGAGATGAAAGAAGAGAGAGAGGTGAACAGGATAGAGAGAAGGCTTTTTTCAGGGCAGGAGAGAGTGGCAAACATGGTGGACTGATGGGGAAATGCTAATAAGGTCAGATAAATACAGAACTGCAGACAGGAGTGGGATCTTTACTGAGAACTGAAAATATGGATAATATTAATTATGAAAGAGAAGATGAAAATATAGATTACAGCAGTAACATATTGACTGATTACAACAATATAGGTGTTTCTCTTTTCCTTTTTCTTTCCTTTCTTTCCATTTTCTTTCCTTCCTTCCTTCCTGTATCCTTCTTTTATTTTCTTTTTTCCTTCCTTCCTTCTTTTCTTGTCTTTCTCTCTTTCTTTCCCTTTCTTTCTTTCTTTTTTTCTTTCTTTCTTTCTTCCTTTTTCTTTCTTTCTTTCTCTTGTTATATGACAATATTAGTAAGTTAAGAAATGCATTTAATCTACAATACAATAAAATCTTGCTGATACAATTTTTCCTCTCTGCTGGGTGACCTTAATAGTAGTGATGATTTCCTTTTTAGAATTTGGTTTATTTCTTCACTCTTCTCCTGCTTTCCCATGCCCTGTGTGGGTGTCAGGATACCCATGTCCCAACAAGAACAATCCTTATTTGTCTTGCCTTAAGACTGAGACCACTGTTGCAGGAATGCATTTAAACAAGGGAAATCAAGAGCAAGAAAAGGTTTAATGTGCTGTGTAATTTTCCCAGTAACTTTCTTGTTGCACAAACATCTATATGTGAAGAAATCATTGTTCTTGAACATTTTAACGTGTGTGTATGTTTGTGTTGCCTCAGTTTCCAGGTTCCCTTCATACCTGCACAATTCAGCTACATGGCTTCTAGCATCTTATTTATTCTTTCCAGATTTCAAGCCCATCATTTACACAATGAGCAAGTGGGACTCAATAAGCTCTGAGGTTGTTTCTGGCTTTAAAATTCTATAATTGTATGATTTCCTTCCTGCATTATCTTTGTTTGGTAAGAGCTTGCCTTAATCTGATCCATTCCTGAGCAAAATCTTTCAGATGACTTGGAGCTCCGTTTTCTACTCTGGTTCTTACATCTTTTTGTTTATTAGGCCATAAGTAATGAGCTCAGAATGCTTAAGAACTTGGCTGAGTTCATAGTTCATTAGGATGAAATTTAAAAAAAAAAAGAAAAGAAAAGAAAAGAAAAAGGAAATTCAGCCTTCCTAATTTTCCCATTGCAGCATTTAAATCCTGGACAGCATGCCACCTATAAAAATGGGAATCTTTGCACATCTGTCCTTTCTTCAGTAGATCACAAAGTATTTTCCAGATGTAATGAATAACTCATTTCCTTTTGAATCCTGATTGTTATCAACTGGATTGATATAGGTCTGAGCCCATTACTAGAGAATGGCATTTGAGTTTATTTCTACCACTATATAAAGTAACTATGACAAAAAAACAACTACATATAATCGTAAGTTGATTCCTAGAGATTGTATTTAAATTCATTTGTATAATTTATATTACCATCCCTAACTTTAACACTAATATTTAATTCCCTCACCTTTAGGGCTGATTCTCAGTAGGTGGAAAAGATCATCACAAGGGAATGATTGGGTAGACCCTGGGTTATCCTAAGTAATATAGTTTGTCTTAGGATAAAAAGTGAACAAAGTTTCACTTCTGCCCTGGAAGTTAATTTAAATGGGACTTTTTTTTCCAACCCAAGAAATAAATTACATTCCTACATTAATTTATGTATATGGCAACAAAAGCACTTCCTTATGTTTTTAAGGTTTTCATTCTTTGTGTGACATTTTGTCCATTAAAATTGACCAAATTGTTTTTAGTTACACAAAATTTGTTCTTCATAGCCTACTGTTAGGTATTACAGTTGTGTAGACTGAGTGCGAAGTATTAGCAGGCTTAGGTTCACATGGCAAATTAAAAGTAGGATTGCTTTGAGATAGGAAAAGAAGTTCTGAATGGCTTCTTCCCTATCCTCTGAATATAAGTGGGAAGGGGAAGGTGGGAGAAAAGTAGGACAGAGAAAATGGCAGCTAAGGAGGAATAGAGAGATGTTTGCCCTTGCTGAGAAAATAATGATTTAAAGGTGGCAAAGAAGAACTGGGGAAGTGTCCCTTCTCCAGTATCTGGGGAAAAAGGAATGGAATTAAATCACTTTAAGCAAACACTTTAAGCAGCAACAGGACTTGAGTGACCACTAGTCCAGGATTGGCTTTTACTGTCTTTGTTCAGTGTTGTTGTTATGAATTATCAACACTGGCTGGCTTCATAATTCAGGAAGAATTATTTAAGCATGTTATATCAATATTTCTATTTGTAACATCTAGAACATTCTAATATTGCAGGAGAAACCAGTAAAACTGCAGCCTTGCCCCTTCTCTGTTGCGTAAAAATCTTGGAAGTACCTTTTATTCTAGTCAGCACACTTTTCTTTGTTTTGGTTTTTATGGTCTTCTTATTTATGTTTTTTCCTTTTTCTTCTAAAAAAATATTTCTGAAGTATTTTTCCTCATATACATTCTACATGTTGTTCAAAATGTTGTTCCAAATTTGTTTCATATGAAGCCTATGATGACTAAAATAAATGTATAAATATCTTTGTTATTTTTTTTACCTCCTCTGCACAGATCAGTTTATATCACATGACCATCATCTTACAGATTATTTAGTTGTGTCATGAAAGCATATTATGATTCCCCAAATAGGAACTGATTTTCCTCCTTCTAGCTCCCGTTCCATAATATCTAGCACAGTGCTGGGCCCCAAATACTTCTGGAATGAATCATGACATGTTAAAGAAGTGAAAAGATAAAAAGAAAAGCATCCTGAAGCTCTTCTGGCAAAAGGTCAGCTGAAATTTATGACAAATATCAGTAACTGAAAATGAGATATGGGTGTTGTTCCCAGATTTGAGTGGGAGATGACAGTACCACAGAGAAATGTGAAGCGATTGTTCTGTATTCTTAACAGTCCATGTATAATCCTAAATGATACACGTGGGTTGGCGGAGTGTGCTCAGTTCGATTCCAGGGATATCTCAGGCTTATTTAACAATGCTACCCTTAAGATGACATTAGCATACTAATCTATATTACTGGCTGCAAACCACATTCCTTAATGTCTTTTAACTAGATGGGTTGACACTATTGCCCCAGATAACCAGAGAAATATTTAGCATGATGGCCTAGGATTTTAAGAGGGCAGTATCAGGGGGAAAAGTCATGGATTTAAATCATTTTTTCTTTTCCAGAATTTTTCCCAACAATGCACACAATGAAAAATCTTCTAAAGTTTAAATCTTTCTTTCCCCCTGTCTGTGCTGTGCTATATCTATCAGTCCTGCGCACTTCACTGAGCTTGAAAATTGCAAAAGAAAGACACAGCTTTCCCATCCCCCAGCTCCTAAACTACTGTTTATAGTCAGTTTGCCTCCCTGGATCCTATGTTTTAACACATGCGGTAGTGTTCAGATTGCAAACACAGAGGAGGGATGTTTAAATCCTAAAAACAAACTGTTTTCATTGCAATGTGCAAAACAGCATTCCACGAAGACATTTCAATTAATATTGGCTGAGTGAGGGGAGTCCTCTCTCTGTGGCCTGTTCAGTGTTTGGCCTCTCTCTGCTCAGACTGCCAACCAGGGTGCTGCCAATTAATGCCAGCTGTGATCTATTGTTTGCTTCTGACACCTGGGAAGTCCCAGATCATCAGAATCCTGCAAACAGCAGCTGGCTTAGTGGAGGAGGCTAACAGACTTCAGGGATTCTGAGATCTCTCAGCGAAGGTAGGGGGCCGTCTTGTTTTAGTTAAGGGAATAGTCTGGAATAGCCAGCTTAAAACCCAAGAAGACTTACATTAAACAACCCCCAAATTTGGGGAGGATCAGCCCGGGCCTGTAAGCCTCGTTGCTCACTCTAGTTCCCCATGGGGCAGTCTTTTAAAACATCAACAAATGTTCCTAATCCTTTCTTATAAGGTTCCAACAAGTCCCTATTATGCTGTAAAGGTATTTACAGGACTCCATGTTATCTCTAGAAAGTTCTTGATTTTGGTCCATTTACACATGTTGAAAATGTGCAATGTTCTCCCTTTGCCTAAAGTCCACACTTTCCATGACAATGATCAATCTGTTTTTTTTTTTTTTATACTGATAAGATTTTAAGGGCCAACATTTACTGAGTGCTTAATATGAGCCAGGTGCTAAGATCTTGGCAGAGTTTTATCATTTTATTTTCTTTCATTTGCCTTTAACAAGGCTGCTTCATTGTAGTAGTTACATCAAGTGGATGAACAGTCAGCCAGGAACAAAGGTTTCTTTTTTCATGTTCACATACTATTGTAATGCTGTTTTATTTCAAACTTGAGCTCACTTTGAGGGAAAACTGGAGCAGGTGGCATTGCCTGATTGCATTTCACTGTGCTGGGGTGATTGGGCAAATTGTCTTGTTCCTCCTTTGGTGGTTTAGGGACGGTGCTGATGCTTCTTGAATCATAAATGTCAGAGGGACAGAGGCTGCCTGCCTGTGTCATAGATATGCACCCTACAATTTGTAAACCCTAATAAGGCCTGTTAGGCACAGCAAGAAGCACCACTAACTACTTCTCTTGGGAGAGACAGTGCTGAGAGAGCGGGTGACTGGCTGAGTAAGTCTCGCACTGAAAAATGACTAGATATTCTGTCTCTGGATGTCTTGGTATGTCCTGAATCCTTTTCATATGGATGGATGCCCTTTGGACCTGGCTGGTGGCCCTCTGTCTATTCTGGGCTCTTCCACTGCCATGCTGGAGTCTGCTGATTGATTGTGTTAAATATGCAGTTATTTTATGCTGTTGTTCAAGGGAGGCAGAGATGAAGCACTTGATTTATTCAGTACATGATTCCATGTCTCAAGAAGTTAAAATCCAGTGAACTGAGCCTCTGCCCCAGCTCTCATTAACACCTCGATCCAAATCCACTCAAAATGCTCACTCTTGTAGTCATCAGAGACAATGTTCCGATTGTTTGTTTGCTGAGGTCTGTTGGTTCAAATGGATAATTATAAGTAGAATTTATAAGCAGTTTCTAAATAATACTTGATTTCTTATAACCCCATCTAAACCTTCCCAAGGAGTTGAAATTTATTTTGCAATAGAATAAAATACCAATAATATAAGATCAGAGCAGCATGTCAAGGTTCAATGTACAAAATTGCAAAGCCTTTGTGCAAATTTCTTTGAAATAAGGTATGTAAAATCAAGAAAATGGGAAAGAAAAATTGGAAAGGAAAAGATATTTTAGATGATTTCTTCCAGATAGGTCACGATCAGTTCTTAATTTATCTGAGATATTTGATGCACTTCATCTAGACCAGCTTGTTTGGAAACCTGGAGTCCAAGCCTTCTCTGCCCCAGACTTGACGGGCTATCTGATCGGAAGAGTATGTGTTGGCAGTGCTGCTTGAGCTATGTCATTTTGTTCAGAGTTTGATCCAGGGAGGAATTAAAACCATACTTTGCTCTACCCGCCCTCACCCCCATACAGTCATTGAGCACTGAAAGTTTGCTTCTATAAACAAAAGGTCGTCATCACTTTTTTCTCGGTTCTTTAGATTTTTGAAAATCAAGTCAATTCTCAGAGGTCCTATATACACTTTTTATAGCTATCCTAGAATAAACTAAGAGTATTTCTATTTTCCCCCATGCCCATTATATGGAGAAGAGGCCTCAGCATCATATAACATTTGTACTAGAAAACTGTCTTTACATTCACTATAATTATTCTGTGTTATCACTTTTCTTCTCCTGTGCTTTATTATGTAAGTGGGAACATTAGGATTTTAAGACAACCAAATAGCCACTATGCTAAGGTAGATGTGGCTTGATGTATATTTCCTGATGACAGATCCGTGTAGGTTAGAATAACATTTCAGGATGCTAGCTAAGTCATATTTGAAGACCTTTCAGGCTTTGACCACTACTAGGGAGCTGCTGGCTCCTTGAAATAAAACAAAGGTGTTTTACACCTGTGAGGAATTATTAAACGTGTCAAACAGGGGTTCAAAAGACATCTTCACTTCAACGTAGCAAAGTTGTGCAGGAAACATAGGTAAGCTTAGAATAGGGCTATTTTTAACTGGAAACGTCCTGACTTTCTTTTTGAAGATGCTGATACAACTTCTGACACTGTTGGTGATGAGTGGTGTAGAACAGCCGTTTTAGCTCTAAGGCTATCAAATAGTGAAAGGGAATCTTCTACATACAAATCCCAGGACACTAGGATGGCTCTTAATAGCCCTTACTTTCCTGGGTAAGTGGGAAATGGTTACCTAAAAGGCCTGGGGAGAAATTGCTGCCTAAACAAGGAAGAAAAGAGAAAACCCCTAAGGAAGACAATCTAAAGATTAAGTCACAGGAGTTGACATTGATACAATTTGGGGAATTCCAGTTTAATTCTAATTTATACTAATTTCTTCTGTCTTTTTCATATCCAGAGAAGTTTGAGTTAAAAAAAAATAGTAGTTAAGAGAATGCAGTTTCTCAGTGAGTTCAAATGACAAGTACCCTAATCAAAAAGAGGATGTCAGGAGGGAGGTCTAATTATGTTTTCTTAAACGAAAATGAAACTTTTTTTTTCTTTTCATTAGGTTTTCTTGAGGCAATTGGGTAATGAATGACAATAAATAGTTATTGGGCACCACTAATATTGTAAGCCCTGCAATGACATGTATTTTGAAGGAAAAAAGGACCTATAGATGAACTTAGGACGTGTGTGTGTTTGTATGTGTACACATGCTTGTATGTGCCTTAAAAGTGAGAATGGTGCCTGTCTGCTTGGGAAGGTTTCATAGAAGATGAGATAGCTTAAGCCACAGAGGCAGACGGAAATTGCACTTTGTGTTATTATGCAGAGATCTCCTTATACAAAATAGGTGTAGGAATAATCATCTCCACATCTGTATTTGGACTTTGCGCCCATCTCTTAAATCAGAGTTATAAATCCTGTGAAGCTGGGTTAATCTTATTTTATGGATGGTTGTAAAGAGAAAGGCTGTCTTTTGGCTTTACTTAAGGTAAAACAAGAGACCTTTACAAAGTGGAAAGGGGTGGGAAGGGATGTTCACAGGTAGGATATCTCTGAGAGATCCTGGGTTTGCTCTTGTTATGTAGAGTGCAGACTGAAGGTGTCTGGGGAAGCAGGGGTAATAAAAAGAGCTGACACTTTGGGGTCACGCAGCTCTGAGTTTGGATTCTGGCTCTATCACTAACTAGCTTTGTGACTTTGGACATGTTCCTTAACCTCTCTGACTTCGGGTTTCATTTGTAGAAATGGAGAGAAGACCCAGATTGCAGAATTGTTTTGGCAATTGAGGATGGTTATGTAAAATACATAGTGTCTGGCATTTAACAACTGAAAGGTGTTATTATTTATACCATTGTTTGATCACAAAGCTGAGAAAACTTCAGAAACCACAATGGATGGATCACATGAGATCATGGTGGTCTGATCCTTTTGGAAAGGACATACTACTTCAAGCCCATGAAAAGAATTATGGGTGAATGTTTTTAGTACCGTGGGGCCTAACATGTCAAGGATGAAGCTTCTCTTGGTAGGTCTCCTTGCCGCATGTTGGTTCCCACTTCATAGTCTTCCTTTCCCTCTGATCTGTTCTATCGCTGGAATAAAATTTACCTGGATTTACCAAGAAAGCACATGCTCCAAGCATGATTTGCATCAGATCATTTGTTGCGCTGAAACGCAGATTTTCTTCTTGCTTTGAGAAAACCTCCCTGGCTTAACTGAAGGAGCTCTCCATCCAAGACTCAGTGAGATCAGAGTAACCAGGTAATTTAAGTCAACTCATGATGAAAACCCCAAAGCAAAGAGGCCTACACGTGTCTCTTAGAGCATGTTGGGCACGATACATTTGTGTAGTTGTAACATTTTTTGCCATTTCCCCCCCCCCCCCAAGCAACCTCAAAAAGCATGTTAACAAGACTACTTGAAATGAATACTCTGCTATTAGAGCGCGCACAGATGGGCTCGCTGCTCGCTCGCTTCCTCTCCACCGCACTGGGCTGGCCTCGAGTTCCTAGAAGACCCAGCAGGCTGCCTTCTTAACGAATTCCAGCCCTGAAATCACTGGCGCTTGGCCCCAGGCCAGGTGGATTCCTCTTGGACTCCTTACAAGACCTTGTCCGTATGTTGTTTTTATTAGTTCTTACCACTCTAATTTTTCTCACTGTTACGTTTTTCATTGGGTTAAGCTCTCGGTAGTCTTCTTGTTTTCTCGCCAACTTCCAAGTAATAAACAAAACCAAGCGAGCGCAGGGGTGCGTTACCCCCAACTCCCTGCACGAGTTATATATTCACCACGCGGAGACTCGCTCCAGTCAGTCCAATTTGTTTTTTAAACACAGGGCAGCTGCTGAGTCTTTGCCTTTGGAAATGTCTTTCTGCCCATTTGCTGGATGCAGAACAAACTGCTGATGCAAGCGCGGAGCCAGCCCCCGCACCCCTGTCCGCCCGCTGCGGCACACACCCTCAACTGCCTCCCAACAATTCAACCGTGCAGCCCTGGTGAAGAAGCCTGCTGTGAAAGTTAATGGTTATAAAAAGCACTTATTTACATCTGTTTTAGTGTAGCCATGAAGAGTGCAATTAATTAAGAAGTTTCTGGTGTGGTAAGAATAATCATACAGCAGGAATGCAAGCACGTGATTTCCAAAGAGAATTTTATTCCATATGGAATTTTTCCCCTAACTAAGAATTAATTGCAACTTTAAAGAAGGTTTGATTGTGTGTATGAAAAACATTTTAACTACTGAGGAATTCTAAATGACTTCAATTTAGAATTTTCTTTCTTTACATTGTTAGAGTTAAGAGAGAAGGGCTTTGATCAAGCACTGAGTTACAGAATTTATTGGAGCAAAGGGAAGAGGATAACCTTCAGATGTTTTCTGTGGTGAAATGTTGAAGTTAAAAATTTTAAATGTTTGCAGACTAAAGACATGCTCGACTGTGAGGCCCGAAAGAATAAACAAAATGTGACATGTTTTGTTACTTAACCCTTGTTTAAAAAAGCAAAACAAAAAATGTATATAAATCATATTTTTATGCCTGCCCGAAAACATGGACGTGGATTTTTGGTGATTATCTTCCATGTAGTGGCACTGTGCCACAGGGCAGGTAGTGGTTAGTATATATGCAAATAGCTCTAATTTTGGTATGGCAGTTTCCGAAAGCTGAAAGCATTTAAATCTACACAACATAAATTCTGTGGAGGGATGGCCTTCTTTTTCTGTTGCCATATGCTACACATTCCAATATTTTGCTGTCGCCCAGAGATGAATAATGCAAAGCGACAAAGAAGGGAACAGCAAAAACCCACAGCTGAAAGCAAGATTAGCTAAGAGGTGATGCTCCGCGCTGCGTAGGCACAGCACAAGAACGTGACGTTAGAGAGGAGGGAAGAAGAATGAAAACCGCGTGGATGCAGGCAGAGAACCTATTTCTACCAAAATGCAGTTACAACAGTTACTGGGGAAAAAATTTCAATCAATCACGAAGAGCTCTTATCACGTGCAACTTTAATTTGATTGGCACGGCACTTCCATTATATGCTAATGAATTACCGATGATGAGACCTGCTGTGGCCTTATGAGTGTAACTGAACGTTCATCAATCAGTTACTTAAATGCCAGACTGTCTGAAATATTAAAGGAAGTTGTTGCTATTTTGGAGATGAAAGTTAACAAACTGGAAATCTTGAATTAATTGAGAAAAGGATACCCGTTGATAAGTAGGATTTGGCAAGTTATTACTTTTCTGAGTGGATGCCATGCAGGTATCCCATTCTCGGTGGACTAAGTGTGTCCCTGCAAAGCTAACGGAAAAGCAAATTCTCTTAAGTGAATCCTGTTTTTCTATTGACTAGCATTATACAATTATTGACTATTACTCTTGGGAAAAAAAAAAAAAGAAAAGTGGATCCTGGAATGTAATAAGATCACTCTCAAGTATGTAACACTTTTGGCAGTACATGTTTAAAGAAAAATAACCATCTACTAAAATATGAACAATAATCTTCAAAGTAGGGGCAACATTGAAATTATCATTTGCATAGCAGGACACAAGGTGTTGCCTGCAGCCATAGACCTGTGGCATCCAATCTCCTACATACTGTAGGTGTGGGAGAAGGACCCAGCAACCCACTCCCAAAAATCAATCCATTGTTGAAAGGCCTATGAATACCAAAGAAGAAGTAACAATACTGTTTCGCCTGTTGTAAGTAGGGTCACTATGAGTCGGATACCGACTTGACAGCACGTAACAACAACAATAACACAAGGTGTTGCAAAATAAAAATGCAGAAGAGACAAAAATGAAGTAAAAGAAAACCCACACTCAAAACACCTGATATAAAGTCATTAAACTTTCCACCTTTTCCCCATCAGAAAGATGAGGCATTTGGACCTTCACAATATTGGCTAAGCTTTTGTCAGTCTCATACCAGTTTAAGATGCTTAATTTGTCATTGTCCTTTCTACTTTTCTTCTACTTATTCTTAATATTTTTCTCTGGATTTTTTAAATAATAATTTTAAGTGGTGGATTGTGCTACTTTACGTGTGAGGAAATGGAACATTAGACAGGTGCTAAAATATCTAATGGAAGAAGGGCCTGGCAATCCACTCCCAAGGCAATCCCGAAACAGTAAGCCATTGAAAACCCTATGAGGGTCGCTCTGAGTCGGATACCGACTTGACGGCACCTAACAACAACAACAACAAAATATCTAACCTTTGTTAAATAGATTCTGTTCTGGTGTCTGCTGAGACATTGTCAGGTTGAGTACTTACTAGCTAAATGTAGTAATTTGCAAACTTTTTATGCCATAAAAATTAACATGTAACCACTATGACACATCTGTCTGGGTGGCTATTATCAGAGAAAATAGTTAATAACAGGTATTAGCAAGGATGTGAAGAAATCAAAACCCTTGTGCTCTGTTGGTAGGAAGGTGAAATGCTGCAGCCATTATAGAAAACAGTATGGTGGTCCCTCAAAAAATTAAAAACAGAATTATCCTACCATATGATCCAGCAATCCCAGTGCAACAGTGGACTCAAAAAAAAAAAAAAAAAAAAAAAAGGATGGTGTGTATGATACAGTGCTAGGTAGTGTTGTACATAGGATTGCTATGAGTTGGACACTAAACCAAGGCACCTAACAACAAATGTGAGTTGGAGCAAAGGCCTGGAGTGTTTGAGAAATAGCCAGGAGGCTGGGGGACTGGAGAGAATACAGCAGAAGGAGATTATTTAAGATGATGTCAGGGAGTGAACAACAGACTGTCTTTGCTGTTGATTTTTGAGACAGAGTCTCATTAAGTATCCCAGGTTGGCCTTGAACTCACTATGTAGCTCAGGCTGGCTTCAAAGTCTGGATATCCTGCCTCAGCCTCCTGAGCGCTCAGCTTGCAGACATGCGCCCTCATGCCCGCCTGGCTCATCACAGAGTTTTGAGTAGAGGAGAATTATGACTTCATGTATGTTTAAAACGTATGAAAACTATATTATGAGAGAAATGAAAAGGAAACACAGAAATGGAATTTCAGGATAGAGTATGAGATTACTTTCAGCTGGAGGAATCATGGTTCAAAAACTTAAGGAAGAGCTACAGAAGAAAAAATATACCCCTTTTTACATTTGGGCATGCTTGAGAAATGTCTAAAAAGCAATACTAAAAGCAAGAAATTCCCTAGTGCACTATTAATTTGTTTGCTGATGTCAGTAAATCAACCTTCATTTATTGAGTCCCAACTATTACAGCACATAAGTGTCTATCACCCCAGAGATGGAGCTTAGTATGGCTGGGGATTCCTGTGTACATATTGTAACTTATAAAGCATTTCAGACTTTCTCTGAATGAGAAGAAAGTTACCCTAAAGAGCTGAAGATAATATTGTTGGTCATATTTTGAATTTCAATATTGTTGTTAGGTGCTGTGGAGTTGGTATCTGACTCATAGTGGCCCTGTGTACAACAGGTGAAATATTATTGTCAGTGCTTCTATGCTGTGCATAGGGTTTTCAAAGGCAGATTGATTTTTGGGAGTGGGTTGCCAGGTCCTTCTCCTAAGCCCAACCAGTGATACACACCTCTAATTTCAGCCACTTGGGAAGCAAAGGCAGGAGGATCTCGAACTTGAGGACAGAGGCAGCCTGTGTAACTTAGTGAGATCCTGCCTCAAAAGAAAAAGTAAAAAGAGGACTGGGGGTGAAACCCAATGGTAGAGCGCTTGCAAAGCATGTGCAAAGTTCTGGGTTCAACTTCTAAGTACCACAAAAAAAAAAAAAAAAGAAGAAAGAAAAAGGAAACCACATTTGTGCTTAGCATGCAGAGGCCTTGGGTTCAATCACCAGGTCCATTAAAAAAAAAAAATTGAAAGCTTGAAACTTCATGTCTAAATTTTTTCTACATTATCTTTAATAAATGTCATGTGATCTGGAACCGATTATTCCTTTGGAATTTTCATTTTCAATTTATGTATGTTTCCTGAAAATAATAGAAAACACTATAACAATACTTCTCTCTGTTGTGTTGCTTTTAGTAATGTTGCAATTGATATGAAGATTAAATCTCTACCCCTTTTGTCTATCTCCTACCTACCAACTTTCATATATTTGACCTATGAATGGAGCTGATTTTATTTAATTCTTTTAGTTTGTGATAAAATTTTCCATATTAGTTTATCTAAACTATGTATCTTATTCTCAACTGAAATTTCAACAATAGCATGATGCCCACACAATGGCCTAAATCAGTATGGCAATGGTTTACAGAAATTGTTCTGAGTTTTGGATTGGAAGACTTGGTAAATCCTACTGCTTGATGATTATATCCCCCAAATGCCACATTGATTGTATAGAAAAACTGTAAATCTTAACTCCTTATTGTGAGTTTGGTGTGGCAAATACTTTGTTTCCCCCTTGTTCTTCTGACCAATGGATCCTGTGCTTAAACAATCAAATGTGAAAAAGGTACCACTCTGTAGTATATTCTATGCCCAACTACTCTGTACCTCTCAATACAGAATTCTTTTGTCAATGTTGATTTGGGAACTTCCAGTCTTGATCTTGGAATCCCATATTGAGCTCTTGTAGCCCACCAGACAGACTAAATCCATGCTTTGAGCCTGGCATTGGAAGAAGGCTAAAGGCTGAAATCACATCTCTGTCTCAGAAGAATAGAGTGGCAAAGATGCATCTACAAAAGCAGGCCATCAATCTCACAGAGACCTGAGAGACAAGCTGGCCCCATGTCTGATCCTGGGAAGCAAAGAACAGGGAAGATCTACTCCTGAACACAGCCATTAAAAAAGTAATAATATGAGGCGCATTCCTGCTTCTGAGGCACAGTAACCCTGTCCATAAGCAAATGAACCCAGTGAATAGGAGATGCTTGTCCATTGAATTTGCAATTCATCCTTCTGGGTATAGGAATGAATAAGAGTGAAAAGTGGATCAGAGACAGAGACCAGAAAGCTCTTTTCAGTGATTATTCACATGGAGAGAGGGCAGAAAGTTTATTCCTGTGAGCTGAAGCTACAATGCATGTGTAGATGCTTAATAGCCTCATTTGTAAGACTGTCATACTCTTTCCATTCATATTTTGCAATGTAAGTTGGATGTTGGCTCAATTAAAGAACAAGATGTTAATCTACAAATATCTTTGGAGTGCTGTACTAAAGTTTCTCACGTTGACACTTCCACCTTGCAAACTGCTTTCAGTTATAGCCACGGTGAGAATGGACTGCTGAGACTTTGTATTATTTTAATTAGTCTGGCACTTGCATACTTGTTTCTTTCTGCATGCAGGTCACTGTATACTAGAGGTGCTGGGGACACAAATATAAAAATGGCTGGGCTCTGGTGACATAGAATCACAGTATAATAAAACAGTTAAGCACGAGGGAGTTATACTGCCTGAGTTTGATGATTGTTTCTCCTCCTTACTGTCTCTAAGCTTTGGTTTCTTTAGCTATAAAATGGGGATAATAAGAAGGTTATATAAAGATTAAATTAGATAGTGTATATAAAACCTTTGGCACAGTGCCTGGAACTACGTAAGTGCTCAATAAATGCCTGTTGTTATCATCCTTATGATAATGACTACTGTGCTGCTACTGCTTCCACTACTGGATGACATATGAATTACGAAGTGCTGGTCCACTTCCAGGTTTCCCTCCCGTGGAACATGGCCAGAGCAGCTATGGCTGTGGCCCTATTGCTCTGACCACAGCTGATTGGTCTGCGAATTGCCACTTGCAGCGGATGATTCTGAGTTCTTGTTGACACCTTTGAAGAGTAGAACTTTTGTCAGCCTCAAAGAGAGTGAAGTCCATTGACGGTTATAATGCTGAGGACTTGGTCACCTTTCCTGTGAGGGGACTGGGTAATTATTTGCTACATGGATCCCATCCATTTCTCATGAATCATAGTTCCGGCACTGAACTGAAGCTAGTCTATGCCCTCCTCACAGAAGCCTATGAACTCCATGGACTCCACACCCTACCCACACAGCACAATGATCTGCCTCATGCACATTGCCCTGGTAATACTTTCCGCCACTCTGCCTACAGATATCTGAGAGATTGAAACACACAGGGCAATTATTGCTGACCGACTTTACCTAGGACAATCTTGCACAGCCGTCACTTGCAATGATCTTGTATGTGCGTAGAGGATAGAGTAAAGTGAGTGTGTCAGAATTACCTCTAGTCCCAATAAGACATTCTTTAAAAACCACATAGATAGGCAAGTGAACTATTCAACTATCACTCTGTATATTCCCCCTTATGAAGGGTCAAGATTATTCCTGACATGTAAACTGTAATTGTACTGACATGTAGAGATTTCTGGGTATTTATTGTTTACGATAAAGCTAGACTGCTGAAATATAGAGATCCTCTAACACAGAGGCATAAATATAGGAATTTTATTTCTGTCTTACATGAAGATTTCTAGCATGGCAGAGATGCTGTATTCTTTGGGCTCATCTGAGGACTGAGGCTTGCTCAAAGTCATCTTTCTGACACCTTCTAGGGTACTATCATCTTCATAGTCTGTGCTGAGTCACCAGGTCTATGCTCAGCCTGGTGACCAAGATAATAAACATGGAGGAAGCAGGCTCAGTGCCATGGGCGAGCTTATGGGCCAGCTCCAGAAGTGGCAAAGGTCATTTCCCTTTGATTCCTTGGTGACAACTTAGTACATGGGTGCTCATAAATACAAGTGAAGATGAAAAAGTGTACTCCACCTGCACTGCCATGTGTCTGAGATGGAGAACTCGATGTGTCAGAGAAACATCGAGTTATTCAATTTAGTTCAAATATTAACTATGACTGGGAGGCGGTAAAAGAAAATTGGCTCTCATTGAAGTGTTAGATAAGAAAAAGGTTATGATTTGTGAAGACTGAAACTTTACAGTTAATTCATTCCCATATATATATATGTATATATGTATATGTATACGTGTATATGTATATATGTATATGTGTGTATATGTATATATATACATATATATATATATATATATATATATATATATATGTATAGAAATGTGTGTGTGTGTGCATGTGTGTATGGGGCTGGGGTTTAGCTCAGTTGGTAGAGTTCTGCGTTATACTCTCTGAGGACCCAGGTTTGATCCCCAGCATTGCAAAAATGGGAGAAGGATGTGGCAATCCACTCCTGAGCAATCCTGAAACAATCAGCCACTGAAAACTCTATAAGGGTCTCTATGAGTCGAGCCTGACTCTACAAATTATATATATATATATATATATATATATATATATGTATACATATATATATATATATATATATATATATATATATATATATATATATATATTCATAAGTATAGGGCTGGGGTTGAGTATAGCACTCATTTGGTTGAGTGCTCTTTTGTGTACTCTGAGGCCCTGGGTTCAATCCCTAGCACCACAAAAGTGGGAGAAGGACTTGGCAATCCACTTCCAAGAACAATCCCGAAACAAATCAGCCATGGGAAACCCCATGAATAGTAGAGAGTGCCAGGCATAGTACCAGGCATGGCACAGTGTCTGGGAGTGCTTTGTTCTGTTGTATACAGGGTTGCTATGAGTCAGACCAAATTCGATGGCACTGAACAACAACAACATTCATAAGTGTATCTTGATTACATTCTCAGGGATGATATTACAAGAAATACCTTGTAAGTCTAGGACATGATGTAAGAAACTGTGATGACTGGTGTGACATAGATATTTAGGTTTAAGATTTGGGGTACCTGAAACTTAGGGTTAGAAATGCCATTATATGTGTGACTTTGTCCAATGTGTTTAACATTTTTGGATTTCCTTCTCCAAGTTTTCTAAAGTTTCAACACCACAGTCCTGTCTTACTGATTCTATCTCCAAAATAAATCTCAAAATTACCCATTGAAATTCTACTGCCACCTCTCTGTTTCCTTCCAGGGTCTCTAAATCCAACTCCTTTTCCTTCAGCCCTAGGCGAGCTGGGCTCAGGTTAGTCTCAATGACCTTCTTTCAGCACCCAGACCATGCCAAACTCTTCTTTCTTATGACCCCTGCACTGACTGCTCCTTAGGATGATATCTCTGTCCTGTGTCTTTGCGTGGCTGTATCCTCCTTATCCTTCAGCTCTCAGCTTTAATGTCCCTGCTGCAGACAAACTTCCCTGATCACTCTGTCTAAAGCAGGCTTTTTTTTTAATACCCTTATCTATCTTGTGCTCAGTGTACTTTCTTCAATTGTATTTGGTAATTATCTTCTTCATCTATTTGCTTGTTCCCTCCCTCCCTCCCTTCCAGTCTCTCTCTCTCTCTCTCTCTCTCTCTCTCTCTCTCTCTCTCTCTTTCTTCCTAACTAGGGATTTGAACCCAGGGCCTCACACATACTTTGCAAGTGCTCTACCACTGGACTGCACTCCCAGCCCATGTTTTAAGAAAAATTTTATCTTGAGATAGGGTCTTGCTAGGTTATATAGACTGTCTCTAGCCTTGAACCTGTGACACTCCCACCTCTGCCTCTGGAGTTCCTGGGATTACAGACATACACCACCATGCCCCCCTGATTGTTTTCTTTCTGTTTCCCTCATTTCACTCTTAGCTTTCATTGAACCATTAGGTCTATTAAAGTAAGGGGAAAATGTCTGTATTATTCATCCCTTTAAGGTCATCACCCAAAACAATGCCCTACATCTAATAGGTACTCAATAAATTTGTGGAATAAATTAATATAGGACTTTACAAATGTGATCTTATAATTACTTAAAACATAATTTAATTAAAATAAACTTATAGTTTACATTTTGTGGGAAAGCTTTTAAAAACATGCCACTGGGCTGAGTGTGGTAGCTCACACCTTTGATCCCAGTGACTCAGGAGGCGGAGGCAGGAGGATTGCAAGTTTGAGGCCAGAGGCAGCCTTTGTAACTTAGACTCAGTTGCAAAATACAAAGTAAAAACTGGGCTGAGGGTATGCCTCAGTGGTTGAGTGCTTACAAAAAGCATGCATGAGGCCCTGGGTTCAACTCCTCAGTACCACAAAATAAACAAACAAAATGTCACTGAAACTTACTTTAAAACTGAAATTTTCATAACATGAATTTCTTTTATTTTCATCTACTTTTTAATTTCAGACATACCATCCTTGAAACAGTCTCTCATTTAAGTACTTTTCCAACCTAGTTAAGACAGGAAATTATGGGGGAGGTTATTCACTATTCTTAGGATTTCATTTTGTTTTGTATAATTTTAATCATGACAGTCTTTATCAAATCCATGTTTATTTAAATATTTATTTCCTTTTACATATGTTGAGACTGAATATGTTGTTTTAATTAGCAGCATTCCTTTCTTGTTGTTAGATGTATTGCTTTGGCATTTGACCAAAAGCAAAACAGAATCAACACAGGGCTACCGCTGCAGGAATAGAGTGATTAAAAAAAAAAAAAAATCTAAGAAAGTAAATAAGGAGATAAATGCCTGGGGAAAAAATCAGTTACGATTTTAGGCCCTGGAAATAAAATTATAGAAACATAATTATTAAAAATAGCTTAATAGCAAACTCAGCTAAGATTTACAACTTTATCCCACATCATCATAAGATACATATTGTTAATTGTAGCATTGTTTTCATATGAAAACAAATCAGACACATTGAGGAATTAGTCTAACTGAAAAACATTTCAGGACAGTATCTTTGTTACAATAGCAATTAGAACCCAAATTTATAAATGTATAGCTTGTAAATTGCCATTTAGATATAATATGGTGAATTTTAGAAACCACAAAATCCTTAGTTTTAAAACACATTCACAATAACTACAAACCTAAGCTATGGCTTAATGTATACCATTATCACCTCTACATAAAAAAATATGAGCTTTGGCGAATCTTTGTGCAATGAATTCAGTAGGCTCACTTTTTTTTATTGAGGATGGCACAAAAATTCATAGTAATGCAATAATTACTATAATAGTGATATCTTTTCTAACTATTGAGAATTTGGGCCAAGAGAGATTTTGAAGACATCAGATGTTTCTCCTGTGTGGGGATGGTGCTCAATGATATAATTCATTTTTGCATATTTTTATTATATAATCATATATTTTTTGTAATTGTATATATTTATCTTAATTCTTGTGTAATTATACATACAGCTTTGCTCCTTTCTCTCACTTTTATGTACATAAATGAGTATCACAATCCCTCTTTTCTGAATCATTCCTTCTTTATTGAACAGATGGCACTTCTGGGCCTCCTAACTAATGGAAGAAGGAGCAATAATACACCCTAAATTAGTATGGAATTTGAAGAAGTCTTGTAGTTCTAAGGACTCATCACATTATCATAATATTAATGTGCAGCCATTGTTGCATGCAGTGTGTTTCTGTGTCATGCATACCTCCTAGGACTCCACAGTTGCTCACCAACCATATCTACATAGACTGACATGAAAGGTGTCCTCCCTACAGTATAAGGACATACTGAGAAAAATAAAAGAAGTTAAATAAAAACCCACAAAATACCGCTGTACATCACTATTGGGTGGTAACTTCAAGACTGTGAAAAGTGCTTCCTGTTTAGTCAGGGTGGGGCCAAGAAGAACTTGTCACTGCCTTTCAGTAGGTTGAGAAAAGCTTCATTAAGAGAAGTTTTTAGGAAGGGAGTGCAGTCAGTAAGTTTGCCAAGAGAAAGTGCAACAGGTATAAAGTATGTGGTCATGAAGTTGGCTTATTGATATTAGAGTAAGAACCTTAAACAAAGAAAAGGATGGATTTGCTTCATAGGAAGTAGTGTTCTAACAGAGTAAGACTTCTCCATGAGCTACTCCAGGTGGAAAGACTGTTGGGCACAAAGATACTTTCAGCAGGGTTGTTATTATGGTTTGTATCTAAAATGTCCCCCAAGGTCATGTCATTTCAATCCTAGATAGTGGTGCTGTCCTGTGAGGTTGTAGAACTTTGGGACACAAGTCTAGCCTGGCAGAAATGAATCACTGGGAGCAGGTGTTTGGAAGTTTTTAATCCCAGACCTGTGACTCCACTCACTCTTTCTGCTTCCTGTTCATGAAGATGTAAGGTGATCTGCCATGGGTCCTGCCTCCTGCCTCTGTTCTACCTGCCCTACCACCATAATGGACTGATCTACTATCTGTGAGCCCTCAATAAATATCTTTCCTCCATGAGTTGGTCTTGGTTGTTTTGTTGCTACAGCAATGACAGTTGACTAACACAGGTGTCAAGAATTAAATAGAGAGAAGTAAGTGTATCTGAAGGGGAGAAAGTCCACTGAAAACATACAGCTCATAGGATTGAAAGGATAAGAAATTTAAGACATGAAGAGTGATGAGATAGGCTTTAGAAAATACTGTAAGGTAGGTTGAAGTAGCCTGAATACCCAACATATAAGGGAGGAGAGAAAAAGCTCAAGGGAAAAAGATGTGTATTCAATTCTTCGTTTATACATGGAGAGAGTGAATTTTATGAGAAGTTCCATGGAATTGTATGACTTGGTCATTGAGAAGTTCATTTAAAAGAACCACTAAAATATTTCCCTTGTGATTTACTGTGGGCCATAGGAGATTGAAAATATCTGTAGAAATTGTAATTCATTTGACTAAATAAGGATCTCTTATTTGTAGGGTCACAGCCATTATCATAGCCCAAAACACATCGGAGTGTCCACTGGCTGCTCAGCCCACTTCTAGGTACTATGTGGCCAAGCTTTTAGGACACAGTTTTCAAACTCACATCCACATCTTTCTGAGGCATGATGTTGTTGTTGTTGTTAGGTGCCATCGAGCCGGTATCCGACTCATAGTGACCCTCATAGGGTTTTCAATGGCAGACAGTTTCGGGATTGCCTTGGGAGTGGACTACCAGGCCCTTCTCCCATTTTTGTGGTGCTGGGAATTGAACTCAGGACCTCAGAAACTGCAGCACAGCGCTCTACCAACTGAGCGAAATCCCAGCCCCCTTCTGAGGCATAGCGATTATTTAATCTGCCTGAAGAATTATGTTACTGTGAAAAGTGATGCCTTAAAACCCATAAATTTGCAATGTTAGAATGAGTCGTTTTGGGTATCATTTATAAGCTAAAAAGTACTCAGGCCTGTTGACAAAGCAAAGAAATGGTGTCAAAAATAATTTTAAAACCTTTTGACCTATAAGGTTTAAAAGAATTAGGCACAGATTCTTTGCTTTAAGCCTCTTGGTGACAAGAAATATGGTACTCTGCCAGACTGTGTGATTGACAGTGACGTTTGTAGTTTCAGCTGCTAATACAGTATGCTTCTTGTATATTCTGAGTGGGTAAATATAGAAGACTATTTGTCACCTGGGTTTTTGGATTACAAATAAGTGAGACAATGTGGTTAGGATTCTGAAGCATAAATGAAAAGTCAAAAACCTTATATTATTTACAATATATCACTTATGATTTAGGATTTACTGTCTCTCATACCTTAATAGAAATGGTTGAGGTTTTGTTTTTTTACTTGTGTCTATATTTAAGAAAAGATTGAGTTTTAAAATAAGTATGCTATTCATTTTTAATCATCTTTTTCCATTACATAGTTATTTGTCACAAGAATGCATCAATTAAGTATACCAAAAAAACTGATTAGAATGAAGGACTTATTATAGAGAGCTGCATTTATTTTTAAATATCATGATTCAAGTATCTTAAAATTTTTCCACTCATAGGGCCTATGACTAATGACATGTTTCTCCATCCAAATAAAGCTTGTTTTCAGTATCTAATTAATGTTCAAGCTTGTTGTATGCACTTAAGCTTAGAATAGTGGCGATTCTGAAAAATCTTTTTTGGCCAACAGCCCTTTAATAATATTGATTTCTCTTTTTTACAACATTTTAAATTTGCTAAAGTGTTACAAGTGGTGTAACATAATTTCAAAATGATATCCTGAATGGTTCAGTAATTAATATTTTCAAAGAATCGTGCCATTCAAGATGAAAAGATTATTAAGGTGATATTACTGAGTCTTTGGATTTAGAAAAGAAAATTTGCTTTGGAAAGCACATTATCACCTTTCAAGACAAGAAGCAAAATTGGCATTTTTAGCATGCTACTCTTATCTTTATTTGCTGATAAAGAAAGAAACCAGAGTTTTTTGAAAGTTTAAAAGAAAGGCTATGGTGAGGTTCACATTACTGAATCTTTAAAAAATAATAATAATAAAAAAAGCAACTTCAGGCATAAAAGGATGGGAACAAAACAGAAACAATGGCCTTGATATTTTATTTTAGAGCTTTAAAAATATTTCTATTCTAAACAAAACACAACATATGAAGTCTATTTGTTTTAATTTATGCAATTAGCACAGTATTATATTCAAGTACATGAAAGTATACAGCTATACAGCTAATGCTCTATAACTATAACTTCATGTCTTAACACTGCCAGTTCATAGTGGATATTCAGCTTCTTTTCAAATTGGTTCTTCTGCTGATGTCATATTTGAAGACCATTTATGTTAAATGAGGTGGAACACAGTCAATTTCTACCTCATTCTTACAACTTTTAGTTGGGTTTAAAGACCTGTGTAGACATAAAGATATTAGCACTTTTCTTACATCTCCACTGTGTTGTATTTGCTACTTAAAATTACCTCCATCTGACTGTATGTGCTGTCAGAAGGCTGACAGAATTGGACTTACTCTTTATAAGTAAATTTCACTACAGGACTTTGAAATATACAATATTTTTAAAATCAGCATTGTATACATTAGAATTCTGTATCAATAATGTGTGCTTGGTAAAATACAATAGTTAAGAATTCTTTAAATGTGATTTTGTCTTTATAAGTTATTTTTATGTACTACATTAAAAAAAATTCTTATTGCATATGCATAGCATCATAATCTAAACAGAAATACTCAATTTCTACATTAATTATCAATTTGGTTTCTCATATGTTCAGAAAAATGTTACATTAGCTTACAAGTTTAAGTTGGATGGTTGACATTAAATATACTGTACATTTTCATAAAACTTGAAACCAGAAGCTGTTTTCTGTATGTTAGGATTTCAAATTAACAAAATCAAACCAATGGAGCTCATAACACTCAGATATATACTTATTATTTGCTTTCCAGCAAGAATCAGTGAGTAAATGTTAGAGTTTTAAATATCTTATAGTCCAATCTTCTAATTTTAGGGATGAACAATGGAGGTGTGAGGGGAAGAAGTACAGTGGTGGAAGTTAGATAATAGAGGATGGGGCAGGGAGAGTGAAAGCATTTCCTACATTTGCATTTCCTACACAGCACCGTTACTAATAGAACAGGATAGCCTAACCCAGCATTTCCTGGAACTCTGTTGTTAAGATTTCTTGATTCACTTCACAGAGATACTTCACTATATGTTGGTTAGAAATATTGTGTTTATATGTATAATAACAAAAGAGAAAAAAAATCTAATTGATAGAGCACACATTGTCAATCTTTAGCAGGCATGACAGTAAAGGAGCTTCCTCTATCCCTGTTCTTGACACATTTATGGTACAAAGAGTGAAGTGGGTATGGTACATTGTCAGCTATATTCACTCTTTAATCTTTGCAGAGAGCACAGCAGAAGATATTTCTTCTCTTGTTTTTGCCTATACAGGATGTGTTTAAGGAGATAAAAACTAATGAAGTTTCATATGTAGATAGAGGTTATTGTCTAAATAATCTGAAATTACTTAAGCACCATCTATTTTAATGATTGCCAATAACTCAACACAACTCTTATGAGAAATAATATTGAGCAGACTGGTGAGTCTCGGGGTGAGAGCTTATAGGATGGACCTCTCCAATTTAACCACCCAGGAATCCAAAAAGTCAAACACAGGCCAATTGTA
The DNA here is from genome assembly GCA_007922755.1 of Pedetes capensis. Lineage (NCBI taxonomy): Eukaryota > Metazoa > Chordata > Mammalia > Rodentia > Pedetidae > Pedetes > Pedetes capensis. The sequence continues at coordinate 86,553 of VMDO01001553.1, read as the reverse complement.
TGAGGCATAAATTAAAGTCTGTGTGCCCCATTTGGCAGTATTTCATGAACACGTGAATAGAAGTTCCCATTACTTTACTCATGGTTTTTCTTGTTTGTTGTTTGAATTAGATGTGCTAATTATTAAAATATTATGAAATGCAAAATACAGTTATACAAATGCAAATGATTGCAATTTTAGTATACTATCTTTTAATTATTGTCAGATGGGTTGGTACACTTGGGATTAGTGGTTGTTATGGTTTCAATATGAAATGTCCCCCACAGGCTCATGTGTGAAAGCCTAGGTCCCCAGCTGGTAGTACTATTTAGGGAGGTATTGGAAACTTTAGAAGATGGGCCCTAGCTGGTCACTGGGGACATGTCCTTGGAAATATATTTTGACCTACCCGCTTGCTGCCTATCACCCCGCTGCTTCCTGACAGCCATTAGTGTGGGCTTTAGGCCCATAGCAGTCGAATCAGCTGACCATGGACTACAACCTCAGAAACCATCAGCCAAAATAAATCTTTCTTCCTTTTAGATTGTTTCTTCAGGTACTTTGTCACAGTGACAAAACATCTGACCAACTCTGTGGTCAATCCAAGAGTTGATCTCTGCCTTTAGATTTCTAGCTCATTATTCTCTTCACTAAATTTCAGGTTTAAGTGCATTTTATGACATGAACAAACATAAAAGGACAATTCTAAGGGTAGAGTTTGAAGAAAATAAGGAGCGATTATATTGAATGTTGGGCTGGGATTTAGCTCAGTTGGTAAAGTGCTGCGCTGCAGTCTCTGAGGTCCTGAGTTCAATTCCCAGCACCGCAAAAATGGGAGAAGGACCTGGCAATCCACTCCCAAGGCAATCCCGAAACATTCAGCCATTGAAAACCCTATGAGGGTCGCTATGAGTCGCATACCGACTCGAGGGCACCTAACAACAACAACAACAACATATTGAATGTTAATGATGATATGAAAAATAATTGAAAATTCAACCAAGAGCTCTGATGCTAAATTCATCGAGGTCACTGATACCCACTGTTTTTAATACTGACACTAGCATCATAAACATTTTTATGTGTGAGGACAGCTAACAAATTCTCAATTGATTTTTGAAAATACAATTGTATATGAAGGTTTCCATGAATATTTTTGGTTTGGGCTTGAGAATTATTTTAAAAGTGCATAGCACAAATCAATTACTGGATTGCTATTTAAACTACTGTATTTACTCAATATTTTTCATGAAAAATCTAAATCCAAAAGAACAGGTTCATTGTTATATCTAGTAGGAACCTAGTAAACAATGCTAAAGTTAATAAACTAAGTAAGGCAAATCAGTTAGAACTCCAATTCAGTTCTAGGAAGTAATTATTTATTAGTTTTGGTAAGTACAATTAAATGTGACAATTTATATTAATTAATTGAGGCAGTCTGCTATATGAGACCCCCATAAATGTTTCCAAATTTATGTCATTAACTCAGGATTTTATGAACCCTCAAAATTAGACTTAGTATTAAATGCGTCATGATTAAATGAACATATTTTGTGAGAGGGTTGGAGTTTAGCTCAATTGGTAGAGTGCCATGCTGGACTCTCTGAGGATCCAGGTTCAAACCTCAGCACCTCAAAGACAGGAGAAGGATGTGGCAATCCACTCCTGAAGCAATCCTGAAGCAAGCAGCCAGTGAAAACCCCATGAGGGTCATTACGAGTTGGACATGACTTGACAGCAATTAACAACAACATTGTGAGAAGAACATTTACAAAGACAAAACTTGGATGATTGTTGACTGGAGTCAAGGTGGTAATGGTTGATTTTAATATATTTAATATATTTTTGTCCTGTGTGATGTGCTATGCATTTATTTGACTATTGTATTTTAGATAAAGTGGAAGGGATTATCAAACATTTGTGAAACATCCTTCCTGGAAAACACCATGAAGCTGTCTTGAATAAACCACTATATTTAAACCTAAAAGAAAGTTCTCTGATTTAGGCAATTTTTAAAAACAGCTACATTTTAGAAGTGAGGAAATTAATCCAAAGACAAGTTAAATAATTTTTCCAAGGTTCTAAATTGTTTACACAGCTAGGAATCTAATTCTAATGTCCCTTTTGTTTGGCTGTATCACACAGTTATTGAAAACTCACTTTTCTATAAACATAATGAGGGAAACATCACAAACTTTGTACAGAACTCAGTCTATCTACAAAATGGTAGTAAGGGTTTTTTTTTGTTTTTTCCCATCAGTGCTACTTTCATTAATGAATTCTCTGGGAAAAAAAATCTTTCATCACAATAAAATGTTTTTAAAAATGCTCTTTGAATTTTTGGAAGTGTGATGGCAGATATTGCAGCTGTGAATGATAAAAATACCTCACTGCACAGTCTCTATTTGTCTTTGCTTAGCTGAAGAGAATAGGGCCAGCTGTGAACAGAGCTGAGAGCTTTTGGAAGTTATTTTCCAATTTTTATCCACCATGTATTGAGTGGTTACTTTGTGCTAGCCAGTGTGTTAGCTACTGTGCATTCATTTTTTAAAAGTAGTGTGGTTTTGCTAACGGCTGTTTATATCTGCAGTTGTATTTGTTGACTGAGAAACAACGACACTTCATTTTGAAGATGGTTCTTATTATCACAACCGTGTTTTTAGTTTTAAACCTCTGGACATGTACATCAGAATCACATGCAAGTTTCTAAAAAGGCATACTCCAGGGCACCACTTAACTATTTTAAATCATTACATTTTTAATTAGCATCCCTTCTATTTACTGAAAGAAGTCTTGTCTCTTGATGGCAAAGGCTTCTTCTTCATAAACAAAATTGAGAGAGGAGTTAGGGAGCCTGGCGGAAAGAACTATTTGGAACAGAAGCATCTCAAGAAACATAAATTTCTAGGCTTTCCAACTCCAGATTTATGCCTGTCTGTTTTCTTTTCTTCCTTTTTTCAATCATTCATTCACTCATGCATGCATTCTTCAGGAATTGACGTTTGCCTGGTATCAAGGAATAAGAAGCAATCCTTGCTAATCATATTCATAAGCAGTTCACAGAGTAGTGGGAAGACATACATCATTTATATAAACAGCATCTCCCTTAGACCCAGGCAAGAGAGCCTCTTGACCCCGCCTGTGTGCATTTGAAAGCCTCATTTGGTCTCTTCTGTGACTGTGCCCCTTCCTGTGGGTGGGAATTTGGAAAGCCAAGGAATTATAACCAACTGAAGTTTGCTTCCCCTTCTAGATGATGTGATTCTCTGCAGGTCCACCCCCTGGAGAAGGTGTGCACATACCCAGGCCAAAAGGAAGGTCCGTGCTGTTTTCAGGGGTAATGAATGAAGATTGGACAGGGCTGGGATGTTCACAGGTGCCTGTGTGAAGAAGGGAAGGTATTGTGATGTGGAATGACATGAGGAGTGGTGAGTGGTGGAGTTGCTTCAGAAGAGAAGTCAGTATAGTCCTGGGGCTGGAGAATGGTGTTTGTAGCATAGGAAGTTCTGGAACTTGAACTCTAGAACCATAAGGAGATTGAAAATTTTAATTTTGAAACCAACAGTCTAGAAGGCTTATGGGGTAGATGGAGGTAACTATTATTTAACAGTTAGAGAGCTTGATTTATAACTTTAAGATATTTGCGAATATAAATAGTGAGCTTCCCTTGGGCCTTGCAAATGTTATGGGGGAGCTGCACTTGGTGTTAAGCACCCTGAGAGGAGTCTTCTGGCCCAGGTGAGGTAGGTAACACTTGAGCTGGATGTTGACCAGTGGATAATGGGAGTTCTTTGTCAGGATGGATGAAAGCTGAGAGGACCTGGCAAGGCAGGGCAGCGCAGGACACAGAACAGGCGGATGCTCTTAATGCATAAATAAGGCAGACAGGCAGCAAATTGTATGGAATATTTTAGGACCTTATAGTACAAGTAGAACAGACTTTATTGGAAAGCTAGTGAAGTTCAACTTTTAGATTCTCCCACATGAACAGTCCCTGATGAATTCTGAGGCCTGTCAGGAATCATGGAGGTTTTGGATGAAAAAGGGGAGGCCAGGTTGCAATTTGGGATAATTTCTGCATAAACATTTCTGTTTAAGTGAACTAGGAGATTTCAAAGAAAGGAATTTGTATTTTCAGGTCTCAAGATTTACTGTGATTATTTTTTCCATTTACTTTTGTTCTTAACTTTGTCTCCACTTTCTCCCCATCAAACACGAATTTACCTCTGAATTCAATATATCTTAGAGAGATGAAGCGAGAGAAATTGCAGAGGACCATCCTTGATACTTTGAAGGCCACAGGAACCTCAAAGGATTTAGGTAGGGAACTACCTAGGCATTGATACATAGGGTGTTTTCCATACAATGGACCACCTGGAGACAATGGTTCGATTGGAGATGCTTTTAGCAATATACTAAGTAAAGATGTACCCCTTAACCAGGGCAGCAGGGAAAAAACATTTACTGAGTAAAAGATTTAATATTCCATTTGAAATGTAGATAGACACAAGTATAAATTTGAAGTTTCTAGTTGAAGGTCAAATGGATGTATAATTGATATGGGGAGAAAGACGGCATTTAGTGATTTTTTTTTTTTTTTTTTTGTGGTAATGTGGGTTGAACCTAGAGCCTCACACTTGCATGCTGTGCAAGTGGTGGACCACTGAGCTGCACCCTCAGCCCATGTATATTTTAACTTTTTGAGACAGGGTCTCGCTAAGTTACGCAGACTGCCACTGGTCTCAAACTTGGGATTCTCCTGCCTCCGCCTCCTGAGCCACTGGGATTATAGGCGTGTACCACCACGCCCGGCTGGCATTTAGTTTTAAGTGTTTGGAGTTTATGTCTACCTAGGATATGAAAGCAGAGATATTGAGAAGCCAGGTAAATATGTGAATCTGAAGATTGGGGAAGACGGCTGGGCTAGCTGGGTGTATCAATGGATATGTATGTTGTGTGTGTATGTGTGCACCACTGATATATACACAATATTCACATACCTATGTACACGTGCATGCACATTTGTGTACACATGCATATCTTTGTGAGCTCAAATATACATTTATGAGCTATAGGGATGTTGTTGAAGCTGCCAGGATAATGAAACAAATCATGGTAGACACTGAAAGTGAGTATAAGAGAGAGTATCTGGGGACAGAAGACTAAGAAACACAAATGCTTGATCAGTGAATAGAGGAAGACAACGACAACAAGGACCTGGGAAAGTAAGTGGCTATTGTTAGATGCCCTTGAGTGGCATCAGACTCATAGTGATTCACATAGGGTTTTCAATGGCTGATTATTTGGGGGTTGTTTTTTGAAAAGTAAGCGCTTGCTCAAAATCTTAGAAATCACAGGAAGGCAATTTTTCCAAGGAGGGGATGATTCACAGTGTTAATTAAGCCATGGTATCAAGGTGACATTTGGCAAATGAGGAAGTGGTTGGAGATTTTCTGGAGGAGAAGCCGAGTGGGGGCAGAAAACAGCTTTCAGTGGGATGAGAAGTGACTTGGAAGTGAGGAATGGTTGTTGAACCTTCCTTTAAGAATACAGTTTCTCTTAAAAGTTCACTTGCAAAGATAAGGAGAAAGAGCTTACTGAATTCTGAAGGGAACTTAAAATCTAATGAGATCTTTCTATTGTTTGTCTGTGTACTGTCTGTCTGTGTACTGTTTGTGTATCTCTGTTACCTACCTGTCTTCAGGCTGAGAGAGGCTTGAATATCTTAAAATGGTACATGGAGTTAGATCCCAGGAAGCTAGGTATGATTCAAGTACGTTCATGTGACTCATTTTTCCCTGTGCTTGAAAGAAATGAGGTGCCAATGGTGATCACAGTGTCATAGAGATGTAGGGAGCTGGTGCTCCAGGCTTTGCTAAGGCAAGACATTACAAAAATATTCGGTGGTGACAGATCACTCTGGGATGATTTCCTCAAAGGCACTCATTGCTCTACACAGATGACATTGTGGATTTGACCTTGTTCTGGAAGAACAGCAGAAGTTTATGAGTGTGAGAAATGGAGTAGTCCAGAGGTAGGAAAATAGATAGTCACTCAGAAGCAATAGGGACCAAGAGAGAAACCAAGAGTTGATAGACAGTCTCCTGGGAAATGAAGGCCAGGGCTTTGAGGAAGTTGACAGTTTTGGATAAATGAGGTGAGGATGCTGGGCTTGTAGGACATCATAGTCGGATACCAACTCAATGGCACCTAACAACAACAACAAAATCCTTAGATAGAGAAGAAAAATGTCTGAACTTCCCAAGATAAAATTTGGAGGAAAAAAGCATTAAGAAAAGAGAGGGAAATCTCATTGATTTCCTTCATATTTCATTTTTTTTTTGGTACTGGAGGTTGACCCCAGGGCCTTGCGCTTGCATGCTTTGTAAGTGTTGGACCACTGAGCTGCACCCCCAGCCCATTTTTTTAGTTTTTGAGACAGGGTCTTGCTAAATTACGCAGACTACCTCTGGTCTCGAACTTGTGATCCTCCTGCCTCTGCCTCTGAGTTGCTGGGATTACAGGAGTACGCCACCATGCCTGGCTTGATTTCCTTTATATTTTATGATTTTAAATTATTCTCATATCAATTTATTAATTTATTACTATTGGATGGCAATGATAACATTGGTGTTTTGCTTTCAGTGTCTTATGGTTTCTCGTTTTATTTTTAGTATATGTACTGGAATTAGTAAAGGATTTAGAATCAGAACACCAATTTAATTCCCACTTCTATTACTTGCTATTTGTGTGGCCTAGAGCTAGCCACCTCTGTAGGCCTGTTTCTAATTTATAAAAGAACATATTATCTATCATTAGGATGGTTTGTTGTTGTTAGGTGCCATGGAGTCAGGGTCTGATTCATAGCGACCCTACATACAACATAATAAAACATTACTTGACACTGTGTCATGCCTGGCACTAGATCAGTGCTTCTATGCTATTCATGGAGTTTTCAATGGCTGATTGTTTTCTGATTGTTTTGGGAGTTGGCTGCCATATCCTTCTCTCATTTTTGCAGTACTGGGGATTGAACCCAGGTCCTCAGAGAGTATAGAGCAGCATTCTACCAACTAAGCTAAACTCCAACCCCAAAGTGTTCACTTGTTGTTGTTGTTGTTGTTGTTGTTGGTAGGTGCCCTTGAGTCGGGGTCTGACACATAGTGACCCTACACACAACAGGCGAAATACTGTTGTCAGTGCTTCTCTACTATTCAAAAATTTTCAATGGCAGATTATTTTTGGGAGTGGGTTGCTGGGTCCTTCTGCCAAGCCTACAGCACATGGTGTTCCTAGGCAGTCTCCCATCCAAGTAGTAACCAGGCCCCACCCTGCCTAGCTTCGGAAATCTGATGGGATGGGATGCCATAGTGCTATGGCTGCAGGCAGTGCTCACATAGCATGCACAAAGTCCTGGGTCCATTTCCAAGCACCTCAACAAACAAACAACAGAACATCAGATACTTTTCAATACATCTTTTCAGAGATAAGCTTAGATCTTAAAAAAAATCCTGTATTATAAATAGGCTGTTTGTATGCTAAGGGTACTTTCTCTTACAGTCTTGAGCCATTATTCAGAAGAGTGATTATTAGTTATCAGTGAATTTAAAAGTCTCTGCGAGTCTTTAATTTGGTAAGAATTTAAAAATTTTCAAGTGATTCTGTGACAACACTTTGTTGAAGAATAACTCTCCTCTTTCCCCATTTCTTTTCATGTGAATGTTGAGAAAGGAAGTATTATAAAAAGGAAAAATTAGAAAGTCCATCCAGAGCTTTCTGTAGTTTGTTGGAGAGCAGATCGAGTTGTAGAGGCAGCAAGATTGAGTTTTGACTATGTCAGATGGCTGGCTAGGCATGCTACCAATGTCATCTCAAGCAACCCTTGCAACAACCCCCTGAGATGGGTGTGCATGTCCCCCTTTTAGAGATGAGGACACTAAAAAGCAAAGAGGTAAAGGCGACTAAGCTTTCTTTGAGCGTAGAAGGAAAAATGTTGGGAACTATGACACCAGGTGGAGCTGCAGAAGCTGGGAAGTGTGTTCATGATAAACTGATGCATCATATTATCTTCAACTCATAGTGGTAAGTGAGCAATATCTTTTAAATGTACACATCAGTTTGAATCCTTGTTTAGTCATTTAGTACCTGTGTGATCTTGGGCCAGTTACCTAACTACTCTGTATCAGAATTTCCTCACCTACAAAAACAGAAGGAGCACATCTATCTCCTTCAAAGAGCTGCTTGAGAACACTATGAAACAGTGTGGGTGGAAGTATTTATTTTAGGGTGTGGAAGATTTGTTGTTGTTAGGTGCTATATAGGAGGTTAAAACATAGTCAATACTTCTGTTGTTGTTGTTTAGGGGTAAACTTGTATTTAAAGTTAAAAAACATCTGGTTCTAAAATTTTTTTTAAAACTATTATATGCTATTACTGTTGTTGTTAGGTTCTGGTGCTATTACTAAGGTTAACTATATCAGAAGCCTTACGTTTTTTGAGTTTTAGAAAGGGGACCATTTATAAGTAAGTGTCTCCAGAAACTCAGAAAACATTTTCTTTAAGAAAATGTCCTTTGGGCCTGTGAACCACAGATGCTTACCAGGTAGGTGAGAGTTAATCCTAATTGCAAGCAAACCAATTATAAGGAATAAAGATTCTTAGTAGTGTTCAACTTTTTAACTTGCAAATTCAATTTGGTAAAGAACAGTAACAGCATAAGATCAAGGTTAACGGGAATCCAATATATAAACAAATAGAAGGAGTAACTGGGTTTTAATGAGGACCAGGCAAACAAAGCCTGCCACCACCACCCTCCTCTGTTGTTACATTACTGCATCAAGACACTATGTACAATTTTACGGTTTTTATATCATGTAGTGTTGTGGAATCATGATTGCACTTTTCCATGAAATGCCTCAGTTCCCCAGAGAGCACAGCAGTTGTTTTAGCAAAAAGCAAATAACATATTTCACTAGCTGGAAATAAAATAAACAAAAGGTCCCTGCTCACTGGAATGAATGAAGTACCACGTGGCTAAAAACATTAATTTCATTGTTTAATATTAATGGTAAGCTTAGGTATGTAAAGCAAGACCTTCTATTATTCTTACATGAATGCATTAGAATCAGGCATAAGTGAATCTCAAAGGGAGAGGAATTTGCTTCATTTTCCATAAGCACCCAGAAATTCAGAGGCTTATTTAAAGCATGTCTGAACTACCTAAACACAGTTAAGTCTACAGATTTTAGTGGAGCAGGATTGCATGTGAGATTGTCAGCATCTGTGCTGTCAACTCAGGCACAAATATTGAGAAAGCAGACTATTGCTGGCATGCAATGTTATTTCTAGATCTAATCGTTATTGTCAAGCTAAACATGAGATAAGTAAAATTTTAAAATCTAATTCAAGAACTTAGAATCAGTTCATTCCCATACCCCAAGATGACAGTTGTCTTAGATAGTATTGACAATGAATTGTAGCCCTGAGATGTATGTTTGGTGAATACTTAGTGTTTTATTTTAATACATTAATTCTGCATATGGGCATGAAGGAACAGAGTCTAATGAATTCACAGACCTAGCATGAGACCAAGCAAACAAAGGTACCTGGTACCTAGCATTTGAAAGGGTAAGTTAGCAAGTTAATTTAGATGACTCTTGGATTATAATCATAGTGATCTGCTCTTGTTGTCTTCCAGCCAGAGTTCCTTCGCAATATTTATTCCAAAAGTGAAGAATGTTTGGAAGGGTTATAGATCAGTGGAAGGAGGAACATTGAGATGAGTCCCTTTATTTCAAAATATGATTGGGGTAGGTCCATTGTGCACTATTAGGATAGTAGACAGGGTCTCCAATAATTTATCCCCCCAAAAGCTTTATTCAGCTGAGTGTGGTGGTGCTAATCCCAGTGATTTGAAAGGCTGAGGCAGGAGGATTGCGAGATTGAGGTCAGAGGCAATCTGTCTCAAAATAAAATATTTTTCTTTCTTTCTTTCTGCTTTTTTTTTCTTGGTATTGAGGAACCCAGGGCCTTGCACTTGCATCGTTTGCAAGTGCTGGACCACTGAGCTGCACCCTCAGGTCCACCCCCCCCTTTTTTTTTACTTTGTTTTGGAGACAAGGTCTCCTTAAATCACGCAGACTGCCTCTGGTCTTGAATTTGGGATCCTCCTTCCTTTCCCTCCTGAGTCGCTAGGATTACAGGTGTGCGCCACCATGCCCAGCTCTCCAAATAAATTTTTACAAAAGGGGTTCGGGTGGAGTCCTTGCCTGGTATGCACAAGGACATGGGTTCAACCCCCAGTACTGCAAAACAAACAAACTTTTGTTCAATCTTAAATTGGAGAAGATACTACAAAATTGAGGATAATATTCAACAAATTATCTGCATGATAATATTAGCATAAGAATTACTGAGAAATCATAGCCAGATATGACTTAAGTTAGGTCTTTGTGGCCAAATAATACTAAAAGGCAAATTATAACAATCTTAAAAAATATTTTTAGTAGGAAATTATATGTAACGTGACTGAGGCATCATCTCGATATGTTTAATATAATGTGGAATGGAATCTCTAAAAATATGAAGCCTGAAGGCCTGGAAATGCCTTGATTTGAAGAGAAATTAGGGAATCGTGATTTGAGAATGAGAAACTCTAGATGCATGGAAATTTACTGGAAAAATTTGTTTGAATGTTTATGTGCTTAGCAGCTACAAGGATCTGAACTTCTGTGGCTACAAACAACAAACCATAATTATCAGTCAGGAAAGGAGAATATAATTCTTTGAGTATTTCTAATTAGTGTCGAGTTTAAAGTTTGTGGTTAACGTATATTTGGTATTTCTTTGTTTTTTCTTGAGTGATGTTTCCATTCCTTTCTTCAGATTTGTATACACTAGTGTAAATAATTCTTCCTTGTTTATGTTATCCAATAAAGATTTTTTTTTGAAAAGGCAACATATAGGAAGGTATACATCCTTTATTTTGGAATGTCTTTAGTACATTGAATATTTGCTATCAGGAAGTAGCATGGATTAGATTACATCATTATGAACTATATCATGAAATCTATAAGTTAATTAAATATATAGTAGATGACAATGACTTATATGATGTGCTAAGTTAGTAGTAGTAGTAGTTAGGTGCTGTCAGGTTGAGTACAACAGAACAAAACACTCCCTGACCCTGTGCCATGCCCAGCAATATGTTCTCTGCTATTCATAGGGTTTTCAATGGCTCATTGTTTTGGGATTGGTTTAGGAGTGGGCTGCCAGGTCCTTCTCTCATTTTTGTGGTGCTGGGGATTGAATCCCAGGCCTCAGAGAGTGCAGAGCGACACTCTACCAACTGAGCTAACCCCTAGCCCATATATGCTAAAACTGTCTCAAATTTTCATGATTTTTAGAATAATTTTACGTTTTTGTTAAAAGAAATAAACCTCAGTCCAGGTGCTGCAGTGCATGTCTGTAATCTCAGTGACTTGGGAGGCTGAGGCAAGAGGAGGGTGAGTTCAAGGCTAGAGGCAGCCTGCACAACTTAGTGAGACCCTGTCTCAAGATAGAAAATATAAAAGGGGCTCGGTATAGTTTAGTGGTGGAGCACTTGCCTAGAATGCTCGAGACCCTGAGTTGAATCCCCACTACTATAAAAACAAACAAACCAACAAACACTTGTTAGATTATCTTCATTATCTATTTAACCTGACTCTTTAGGAAATAAGTTTAGCAAATGAATGCTATGGATGCTTCTTTTCATCAGGCATGTTTGATAAACATGGAATTAACTGCAAATTCTCAGAGAACTTTGTAATTTGGTCTGTAAATTGGAAATGCTCATTATGATTTGATCCCTTCTTGAATTTGGTTACCTTAGTTGATTGGAACATGTAGCTTATGTGGTTAAGGGCCACTTAACACCTGTCTCAGAGCTGAGATTAGCTCAGTTGGTAGATCACTGCTCTGTAGTCTCTGAGGTCCCAGGTTTGATTCCCAGCACCACAAAAGTGGAAGAAGGAAGTGGTAATCCACTCCTGAGGGAATCCTGAAACAATCAGCCATTGTAACCCTATGAGGGTCACTATGAGTCCGATATGACTCGATGGCACCTAACAACAACAACACCTGTCTCATCTTTAGGAGTTATATGTTCAACTCTGACTTATCAAAGGTAAGGAGGAAGAAATGAAAGACCTAATCAACAGGAATAAATCAACAAAAATATATGAGGAAATCCCTACTAAAGCCTTTTAAAACTCAAGAATTTCAACTTAGATTGTACCATCTTGTCAGAGGATCCTTGTTAATGTAGTGCATGGTGATTGTATTTTTAAAAATATGGCTTCAATTCCTAGGAGTAGAGAGCTTATGCATCTTTCTTATAAAATGAGACTGGAATTATTTCTAAATTCAAAATAAAAAATGAGTCCAATGATTAATTGCTTAAAAAAGCAAAAATAAAAGCAAAGATAAAAATATGTAAAAATCATCTTCACAATCTGTTATTTTATGGAGCAAATTAAGATTACATAAAATCAGCACCTTTAATAAAAAATAGATGTTGAGAAAAAGGAAAGAGAGGAAGGCTCTCAAAAACAAAAAGGAAAGCCATAGCAAATAAGTGTCTTGAATTGCTATTAGTCAACCTTCTTATATACAGGTTGATATGAAGACGTTGCTCCATCCTCTAGACTGTTGCAGAACTTTATGAAGATCTTTATTCTTGTATCATTTTGGGTATAGTTATCTATCTTCCTTATCAAGTTCCTTGAGCTCCTTGAGACAAGAACAGTGATCTGTTTTAGTTCTTTTGCTGTTATATATTAACATTAGCTAATATAAAGCAATAGCACAATCATCTAACAAATGTCTGACAGACTGGGTCAAAGAAAACATGGTCCTTATCTAGAAGGCTACTTATGTAGACTCAAACCAGAAGAAAAATTATTCTATGTACCTGAGATCAGTTTTGAGTTGTGGGTAGCTAATAGCTTAAGAATAATCATATTTTTCAGACCAAATTTATTCAATAATGTATAGTAGGTATAAAAATATTTAAAGTCACTAACCAACGGGTTTTTAAACTTGAGATAAGCTGAATATCATAAAAAATGAATTATAGAATGTTGGACTTGAACAGACCTTGAAGACAATCTAGCTTTGTGATTTTAATATTTATACGGAGAGGTCCTCCACCTCTGCTTGGAGACTACTGCACTCAGTGCCTTGGAGCCAAAGCTTTGGCCTCTCCGAAAACTTTATTACTTTCTTACAAAATATGAATGCTAGCAACGATCGAGGAACAACCCAGAGGAGACTGCCAACAGAGCAACAAAAGAGACAGTTCTTTCTGTCTAGAATAAACAGGGCAAAGAATGAATATTATTCTCCTGTGCAAATATGTGTTGTTAATGCTCCCATAACTTAAAAATAGGAGACTTTCTGAAGGAAGGAATTTCTTTTTTTTTTTATATTTATTTTATTTATTAATATTGGTGAGGTACAGAATAATAAGTCATTTGCTATATCCATTATGCAATAACTAAATCACTCTTATGGGAGAAGGACCTGGCAATCCACTCCCAAGGCAATCCTGAAACAGTCAGCCATTGAAAACCCTATGAGGGTCGCTATGAGTCGGATACCGACTCGATGGCACCTAAAAACAACAACAACAACAAATCACTCTTGCTTACACAGTCATCATCTTATATATTTTACAGAACAGTATAAACTAAAGAAGGAAAGAAAAAGAAGGAATTTTAATTAATATACAATGAAAATCATATGCAATCATGGGTTATATTCTCATTGCTTTTTCCCTTCATTTTACTTTTTTCATGCATTCATACAGTTACATCTTATATTTTGATATTTTCCTCTTCCTGTTTATCCTTTTCCATTATTTCCCCTCTACCATTTCCCCAACCTCTGCTTCCACCGACTGCTCCCCTGCCCCTTCTTTCTGATCTGATTTATTTTCCATTCTTAGATAGATATGATTGTTCATTTTTATATATCTAAATATGAACAGCTTTTTTTCTTCTGAAGAAGGGAATTTTAAGATAAATAAATGAGTAATATTTTGTACACAAGTCTGTTATTATTATCAGTAATATTGTTGCTGTTATTGTCTTTACAGCCACATACAATATAGGTTAATAAGACTTTTGTGAGGACATATGGATTGCTTTCAGTTGTTGTTAATAGGTGACATTGTGTCTGGTCTGACTCATAGCCACCCTCATAAGGTTTTCAATGGCTGATTGTTTCAGGATTGCTTTGGGAGTGGATTGCCACAACCTTCTCCTGTTCTTGTGTGCTAGGGAATTGAACTTGAGTGCGTAACATCCCTCTACCAACTGAGCTAAATTTCCCTGCTATTCATAGGGTTTTCAATAGTTGATTGTTTCTGTAGTAGGTTGCCAGGTCTTTCTCCCAAGCCTACAGCACCTGGTGTTCCCAGGGTCTCCCATTCAAGTACTAACCAGGCCCCATCCTGCTTAGCTTCCAAGATCTGGCGGCATCAGACCCAGACAGTGTTTGGGATGCGGGCATTGCTTTTAGAGAAGGCCGAAATCGACTTTTTTTTTTTTTTTTTTCTGTGACACATAGTCAGTACCATGTGAGAAGGCTCTGGGTCTAGTGACTAGACTCCAATCGTTATCTCAACAACACTTCCTGCCAGGTCACCTTTGTAAAATTTCAGGAACCTCAGTTTAAGGAACAGTTAATTTTATTGAAAATAATCTGGGATTAGCAAATAGAAAACAAAAGAAATTGCCCCTTCCTTCCTTCCTTCCTTCCTTCCACCTTCCCTACTTCACCCCTTCCCTCCCCCCTCCCTCCCTCTATGAGTTTCCCTCTCTCTCTTTCTTTTTTCTTTCTTTTCTCTTTTTTCTTTCTTTCTTTCTTCCCTCCCTCCTTCCTTTCATTTTCTTTCTCCTTCTCTTCTTCTATTCTCCTCCTCCTCCTCTTTCTCCTCCTCCTCCTTCTTCTTCCTCTTCTTTCTCTCTCTCTCTCTCTCTCTCTCTCTTTCTCTCCTTTCTTTCTTGGCTTTTGTTTTAAGACATTATAGAAATTTGAATAAAAAATTAAGGGATGAAGTTAGATTTTCACCAAAAAAGAATAACTGTTCCCTCAAAAAAGACATGTGGCCTTGGGTTGTCTACTTTGTAGCTGACTCAGAAACTTCATTGGTATAGAGCAGGTTAAATTCAGCAACCCTGATTCATGGTAATGAAACTCAAAAAATATCTCATTTTAATATATAAGGACATAATACCTGCATGCTGTTTTACAATAAAAGACCAAGCGAACTACTTATTACCAAATTCTTACTCATAACTTTCTCTACCTAGGGTTAGTTATTTGAGAAATAGCATAGGGAGTTAGTTTTATAATTCTACAATATACATACATCTATAATATACATAACCTACAGCCATACCACCCTGGTGTCTGATCTTGTCAGATCTTGGAAGCTAAACAGGGTTAGGCCTGGTTAGTACTTGGGTGAAAGACTGCCTGGGAATTCCAAGTGCTATAGGCTTGGGAGAAGAACCTGGCAATCCACTTCCAAAAAACAATCAGCCATTGAAAACCCTATGAATAGCAGAGAAGCACTGACATAGTGCTAGGCATGGCACAGTATCTTGTAGTGTTTCATTTGTTGTACAAAGGGTTGCTATGAGCCAGACCTGATTTGATGGCACCTAACAACAACAACAATAATATACACGTTTACTTATCTTGACTGACCTCTTTTTTTCTCCTATTCAGATTAATATTTCAGATTAATACTTCTTTTTAATCAGATCCATTTTATATGTACTAGGTACTGTCTTCCCAGAATGCAAACTTGTTTTCATGTTCTTGAAGTGGGTGTGAGGTAGTAGTGGTAATGGAAGTGATTTTATTGTTAACTCTTTTCTGCTATCCATAGACAACTTTGACAAATGTATATGGAAGTTCTTTAAACTAGATGTCAAAGGAGGTGCTTATGCTCTTATGAGATCAAATTGGAATGCAAATAAATGAGCAAAAAGAGAATCCAATAATATCTAATTGTAGTTTCTTTTTAAGCTAGTAGTGCTAGCAAGCATAAATTATCCCATATTGACCATATCAAGAAATGAGAATTTTTTACATAGGTTGAAGTATTCAGTAGATCTGGTTTTTATTAGCTTCTCTTCAAATCCTGTGAAATAAGATAAAGAATTTTTAAAATCTATACAAATATGGGTTATTTAAACAACCTCTGTTAACAATGGCCATGTATGCCTTTTCATGCTTATGAAATTAAGCCTGGGACATCTGTTGCTAGTGAAGTATCCCATTTGGGCTGAGCTAGGTACCATGACAAAACTGTTAACAGATTTGGTCATTAAATGCAGGTCAAATTTCTTTCTTGTATTTGAGCTGGGCCTGGAAAATAAAGGATAGGGCAATAATCTGTTGAATTACTAAGTGTGTACCATGGCAAATATGTATGGCATTTTAAGTTGTAAATGTGGATGATCATGTTGGTGACATATAAATTTCAGTTTTAGAGACTTGAGTTGAGGTAATAACTATGCTGTGAATGTAATGAGTATTCTGTACTTAATCACTTCTCATTATAAAAACATTTTAAGTAGGATAAAGAACCCTAGATTACGATAGTCCATTACCATCAAATTTTTGCACTGCTAAATTACATATAGAGTGTGTTCCACTTCTCCCAAGAAACTTCAGTTATAAAATAGAAATTATATTAATAACAGAGTTCTCTGTAGTTTTAATATTAATGCAGTTAGTTACCTAGTAAAGGAACCATATTAAGCAAAATAGTGTTTTGCAAATTCCAAATACTAACTCAACTTTTCTTCTTTAGATAGATGCTGCTGAATATCTGTGAAGCCAAACCTATGACTTCAGGTACCTCCCCTTCACTTAGAAAATGCATAAAATTTTATAAATATTAAAATATAAAAATATTTGTCATTTATTGATGCTATTTATCCTTTTGTTTTATTGAACCATGTAAGAAAACAGATGTAACCAAAGTTTCCAGATAATTGAAAATTTTCATCAAGTTCCAGGGTCTCAAAAGACCCTGTTTGTATAACACTGAGTTTCATCTTTCAAGTAATTATGATGCTTCAGTGGGGTGAATTTACTTTAATTTAAAAAAGTGCACTGATATAACTTTCTTAGTCAACAGAGCTTTGTTTAGCTGCTGGTTATATTCATTTTAAGAAATATTTGTTGGCATTCTATTTTTAAATTTGTAGAATAGATCAATGATAAGATACAAATTAATTTGTGAAATAGAATATTCCTCTGAAAGAGAGAGAGACAGAGAGACAGAGAGAGAGAAAGAGAGAGAGGGAGAGAGAGAGGAGAGAGAGAGTGTGTGTGATGTGCACAGGTGTGGGCACCTGTGTATGCTGTAGTGGCACTTACAGATCTAAAAAATGATGAAGTAGTTTAGGATTGAAAGATGGATACAAAATACAGTGCACTTTAGAAAATAATGTCACATATAACATTTTTCATCTTCAATGATCTTGGGAAGTCTCTTTTATCCTCACTTTACAAATAATGAAACCATAGCTCAGAAAAGTTGGACAAATTCTTCCCTCTCTTTGTTTATGTCTGAAAACATTTACACTAGTCCATATTTTAAGGTTTTTTTCTATTTCCTATACCTCCTTCTCTCAACTCTTTAGGTTCAGTTTAGCCTATCACATATTTACTTTATTTTCTTATTAGCATCTGCCCAATCAAATCAGCTTATTTATTTATTTATTTTTTTTAGCAGTGTGGACATCATGTTGTAGTTTGTACATCATTTTAACATAAACATCAAGAAGGCAAGAAATTTGTCAGCACTGTTTAATGCTGTATGTATTTCAACTCACAGAATAGTGCCTGGCACATGGGGGAACTTTAATAAATATTTATTCAATGAAAGCATAAACGAGTGAGCACCAACCAGGTGCCTGGCCCTGGGCTGGGAACTGGGGCTAGGAGGATGAAGGACACATGGCTTCTGCTTTCCAGGGACTCACAGCTAACTTGCAGCATGTGACCTTGGCTGTTTCTTAGCTGGGCAGATCGAAGAGGATTTCTGTACCGTCTATTTATCCCTTTAGCTTATACTTTTTCTGCTTTTGCTGGTCTCCATCCCCCAACCTCCACACCACCTCAGCTGTCCTTGATCTGATGGTCTTAATTTGGACGGAAACGTGTTTTGTTCTGTTTTGTTTTCAGCTGCACCATCCCCAGCCCTGCCCACTGCCTGTAGGGTCCACTTGTTCTCTTCCCTGGAGGGTCCACTTTGGCTAAATGCTTTTCTCCGAGGTGTGCTGTACCATCCATTTAGATTTCGACAAGTGGGAACAGGGAAATTTAGCTGCTGTTTTGGGGCTATGCCACTTGCCTTCACTTAATCACTTCTGTGGTTAGGACACTCAGAACACCGGGTGTTATCTGCTGTGAGGTTGTCTGTGTTTTGTTACTTTGAGAGAGGTGCACATTTCCTTGAAATATATGTCTGTCCTCCATTACAAGGAGGCTGGCATCTTCTCAGTGTCCTACTCTTATGTGCGTGGAATTGGGAAAGGTCAAATTAAAAACTTCTCTTTTTACTAAATGAGATTTTATATTTATATTTTAGTGCTTATTTTATGAAAAAAAAAAAAAACCCATAAAATTGACCAGTTGGTGATAATGGAATGGGTTTAGAATGTCTAAATTTCAGGTTCTAACAGCTAAGTGCTTTTAGGTGAGCTTCTTGGGCTCCCTGAACCTGCATTTCCCTGTGAATGAAATGGGGAGGTAAGTACAGCTACAGGGTCAATTGCTGGGAAGGTGAAGTGGAGCGATGAATGGGATCAGACCCCTTGACAACTCCCTTCCCATTGCCTAGCCCACCTTCTTTCTGTTCTGGCTGTGATCTGTTCTCTGCAGGCCCAGCAGTTAAAAGGGAGGGAGCTTCACCCTATGCTAGTGCCACAGGCCACTCTCTGCCAGCCTGAGCTCTTTGCTCTTGATGCTGACGAGGGGAGCTGAGGGACACTGCTCTGGTCTCAGAAACGTGGGAAGTAATGAGCTTTGGGGCAATCCCCTGGCAATTGAAAGATTTCTCCTCCTAGGCAGACTGGGCTGAGATGCAGACACACAGCTTCTACAGGGAACAGGTGGTGAGAGTAAGCAATCAGTTACTCTTAGAGGTGACCAGCCTGGTAATATAGCCTCTTACTGCCTTTTCCTCCTGTACTGCCTAATGGGCTTTGTCTCTCATGGTTGCTTTCTGGGATTGCACTCCTCAATAAAACTGCAATTCCTAAATTTTTCCTCAGGCTCAGCTTTCTGACAGAATATAAGGTGACTGCCTCAAAATATATCCTGAATATTGGATTATTAGAAGCTATGACTAATTTGATAGTGATTGCTGATGTCAGTGGAAATGGATCTGGGTAGAATTTGGTTTAACTGGATAATTTTTGTTTTCCAAACTCTGTAGTCACTTTCTGGGTGAAAGATTCTGCAACCCACTCCCAACAAACAACCATTGAAAACCCTATGAATAGCAGAGAAGCACTGACAGTAGTGTTTTGTCTATTGTACATAGGGTTGCTATAAGTCAGATACTGACTGAACAGTGCCTAATAACAACATAGTCACTTTCAGGATCTCACCTAAAGTATGTCCTTATCTAATACTATATGGACCCACAAGAAATTTATGTCCAATAAGGAAACTTTCAACCTGAACTTAGAAGCTATACCTTACACTTGACTTCTGGTATTTGTAGTCAAATTGGGTCAAAAACCATTATCGAACATGGTCACAGTCTTCCAGAGATGTCATACCAGTAAAACATATTTGTCTTTAAGTGTCTCAAATGGAATGTTCCTACTGCAAAATCACTCCTCTGTATTAGAGTGGCATGTATGTGTATGCATGAACTACTGAAGTGTGAAACCAAGTAAAACCCTGGTCACTAGTGCTAATTAACAAGTCTGCAGTGATGCATACTAGATGAGAATTGACATATCTCCCTTTATGTCTTGGCCCATCAGTATGAAGGAGAGTTCACGTCAATGAAGTTTGTAAACTGAAATGATTGCTTATATTCTGTCTTATTCCTGAATCTCCCCTTAAGACCCTACACTTAAGTTCTCGTCTTTTAACATACTTCTAATTTATATGTACAAGCATGCATCATCCTGAATATTAGTATTAATATTAATATGCTGAAGTCTAAGAAATCCATTTGGAAACAAAAATTGTACCCACGTTTCTACTTACAAACTTCTGGTACACAGCTTCTTCCATTGTAGTTAGATGTTTAGCAAAATTTTCCTCTGATGTATACCCTTTCTCTAAACTGAAAGGCATTTCTTTTTCACAGTTATATATTCAGTTGATAGTGTGTTAGTCTCCTTGACTGATTTGTGAATATTCTCCAGTTAGTTTAGAGGCATGTGTTTGGAGTTCTAGAACAATGCTCTTCAATGGCAGGGATCATACAATTTCTTTTTTGTGTTCCACAGACTGCCCACGGTAGTGCCAACTAACTCTAAGCTCATTAGAGTACTTCATTTTTATGAAGGTCTGATGAAGATCTTTCTGTTTTTCTATAAGAAGGAACTTACTCATGTACGTCCCTAATAGGAGACATAATTAGTTGTGTTTCAAAGCTAACTGAAAATAAGCTGTTGTTTCGGAGGATTGCAATTGTTCTCTCAAGTCATGTTACAAAGAACAAAGATGACTGCTGAGTGGAGTGGTAGGAGCTGAGTGTTGTCAGTAATTGTAAAGGATAAAGCCCGCCGATGCAGGCAATGGAAACACTGCCAAAGCTGAAAAGTACCTGGCTAGGTTTTAAAGGACAGGAATACAATACTCTTACTAAGACACACTTTATAGAGTGCAATTCACAGCCAAGGAAAACAGCTTTTGGAGCTTTTGGGTGTCCATAAACAGCTAGATGAATGCAAGGAAGCCAAAACCCAGGATGAGTAGGGTATTTAAGTGCTCAGCTTGCTCAGCTGCCACAGCGGCCTCCCTAAACACAAATGCCGTGGCACAGTGAGTCCCGAGGAACGCCCTGCATGTTTGTGACTTATGGAAAATATGTACACAGGGGATAGACAGAGAAAAGTGATGAGATAGTTGTTATATTACCACTTAGGAAAAAAAGTGATGTGGTTCATTTTCTCAAGCTGATCGTATAACCTGATGCTAGAGAGGGAGAACAGTCCAGTCATGGCCCCCAGATAATGTCTGGTGGTCACTCAAGTCCTAGGTGACAATTGCTGGTTGATAAGCCAGTTCAAGCGTTTTCTTAGCCCAGACACTTCATAAACCTTGCCAAGGGAAAAAGGCATGTGGCAGTAAGTTGTAAAGTGATAAAAAGCAGACATAGGTGGAAAATATTTTATCAGGAAGATAAAATAAAGAAATTATATGAATATGATAACAGCACAACAAAGAATATTTTATAGAAAAAAAAATCTGTAATGTTGCCAAACTGCTAAGGCAAAGTGAATGAAGAGCAAATGGGTTGTATTTCAAACACATACCATTACAGTGAGCAGCCGGCACGCTTTACTACCCCAGGCACATTTTTTGATGGATGCAATAAAATTTGCAAAATTCAAAGAAAAACATAGGATTTATATCATTTTTTTAAAACTGCAAATTTTAAACGGATTTTATGGTTAACCATGCAATAAAAAAGTTTTTGAAATGTTTTGAATCATGTTATACCTCTGAAGAAACACCACTCTGTTACCCTAGGGGAGTTTCCTATGGTTGTTAGACTGTTGGATGATCCTAGCATGTTTTAATGGCAAGATTTTATGCTATAATGCTTCAATAATTATGATATTTAAATGGCTCAGAGTGATTAGAATAGCCGAGTGGAGCTTCATGGGTCATAAATTGTGAATGCTTTTTATGATTCAGAGAATTTCTTCTATATGATGATCCAGTTCTACTTTTAATTATTTCATTTCATTTGATTTCTACTGGTAGAACCCCAAAGTGGGTGTAAAGTTTATGACTAGGAGACAACTTATTTTCTCTAAATCTCTCCTTGTCTCTTGATCTTTTGTTTGCTTGAGGCTATTTTGATCAGAGAACTTGCAAAAAAGGACATGAATTCTGGTTAGTAAATAGAACTCTTATTATTTTTTTCTTCAGGCATTAACTAAAAGCTAGTACAGCAATCCCACTACTATATGTAAATCATCTAAACTCAAAGAATCATTACATTTCCCCAGCTATTTGCACAATAATTTAGTTTTATTGAATATAATCATTTGTTACACAGAAGTGAATCTCTTCCCGTGCCGTCATTCCCTTGTGTGTGGAGAGGTAGCATGATGAAAGCATTAATATTTTAAAAATGGAATTCTGCAATGTCTTTGCAAATGCTTTATGACTCCAAAATTTTGTCAATGCTTTGGAAATAACCTTTGTTTTCAGCATTATTCTAATCAGCTAGTGTGTCATTACGCAGAGTTTGACAACAGGACAGGCCCTGAAAGTTGCTTGCTGTATGCATAATTCTAGTGTTTTATAAGAGGTTTTCTAGCAGAATTTGGTGCATCAACTCAGCATGTTTCTAGATGTGTATTTGTTTTTGTGCATAGTTGTTCTGAAACAAAAGTCAGTGTATACTGATAGGGTCCACAATAATGTATGTTCTAAAGAAGTTTTATTTGCACTTGACCATATTTTAAAGTTTCATCTTTGAAATCAACTGGTAGAATCGTAGGGATTTGCAATTCATGCAGCATTAAGATCTCTGTATTTGTAGGGAACAAAAGATGAATGTTAATTCATAACATTCGTTGAAATCTTGTGACGGCTTCTCAACATTTATTAGATTCAAGGAGAATGTAGTGTTCTCTTCTAACATGGAGTAAAACAAGCTACTCCAGCAGTAGAATTTCATGTAATGTATGAGATAGAAGTATTAGAAATTCCTGAATTTCAATCCACAATGTATTTGTGTGGAAAGAGTCTGCATTTGAGTGTATTTTACAATTTCCTTCCCAGATACTTTCAGTCTCTTTATTGCTGCTTCTTTCAGCATCATGAGCTATCCTGCTTCTCAGAGGCAGCCACAACCCCCCAGGGACACTGGATACTATTCTCTTTAGGCATCTGGAGATTCCTTAAGAGAGGCTGTGTTAGCTATGTGACCTCAGGCAATTTCTGTGCCTCTCTGGACTTCAGTTTCTTCATCAGCATGCCAATGAGCTAAGTTGGAAATAGGCTAAGAAAGGCTTTCTAAAAGGCATAGCTGTCTCTTAAGTGGGTAGATAAGTAGACAAGCAGATTTGCTGACCCAGCTAGTGTAGTCTATGCCAGAGATTAGTTCATGTAATAATGAAATCTTGACAATGATATAGCTGTGTTTAGAGCAAGGAAATAAATGTAAAAAAGGTCCTTTTGAAGTTTTTGCTCTCTTTTTTTCAGCTTTAGAATGAAGAAATATTTGAAGGATGCCAGCAGTGGAGTTGTAGTTGAAGCTGAGGTGAAAGACTCTCTCTGCTTTTTATTAGTAATGATTTTTTAGTAGTCCTTCCTTAGTGGTACCTGGTTGCTAGGGTTTGTTTGTTTCTGAAATGGCCCCTACACAGTTCCCTACTTGCCATCCACCCAATTTCTACCAGTTTCTATGTTCTTGCTCAGCACCCTTTCCCCATATGAAGCCTCTTCAGACCACAGAAGTGACTAGGATTACCATCTTTCTGTGACTGCAATGCTTTCTTTTCTTTTCACAATCATTTGGAAATTAATCATCTCTTCACTTATGATTTCTATTGCAATTGAAGTTTATCTTTCGTTATGCTTTTGTCTCCCAATCAATATAAAGATGCCTTGTAAGACTATCAGGAGGTGGTTATGACCTCAGCTTCTGGTCTCAAAATTTCAGAGTTCAAGTCAGGTCTCAAATACCTCTTTTATGGTTTGCATCTTAAATGGCCCCCAAATTCTCACATGCTAAAGTCTTGGCCCCCAGCTGATGGTGCTCAGAGGTGGTGGGGACTTTAAGGAGGTAGACTCACTTGGAGGAAGGAGGTCGTTGGGGGTTGGCCCTGAAAGGTATACAGGGATCCAGACTCTTCTCTGTCTCTCTCTGCTTCCTCACCATCAGGAAATGAGCACATTTCTTCCAGTGTGCGCTCCCCCATCATATTCTGCTTTGTCACAAACCCACATGCAATGAAGCTGGCTGACCATGGACTGAAACCTCTGAAGTAGTGAGCCATAATGAATCTTTCATCTTTATAAGTTGACTGTCTTAGATTTTTTGTCACAGTGATGGAATGCAGACCAACACAACCTTCTTACTCTAGGACCTCAGGCAAGGAATCCCACTCAGCCCCAAGCCTAACTTTTTCATCTCTAAAGTATGGATAATAATAAACTCCACCTCTGTTGTTCTCAGAACTTGGGCAACAAATCATGCAAGATACCTAGTAAAGTGTTTAGTGCATAGGAGACTCTGAATGATTATTAACATCCATTGAAGGAGCAGATGGATCTTAGCTTTTCTTTACATATCCAGAGTACCTCTCACAATGCCTTCCACCCAGAAGGTGTTCAATTCCCATTCATTGCCCAATTATTTTGTGGATATCTTTCTCTATGTTTTTTCTACATGTAACTTCTCAAGCCTTTTTATCTTGGCTGGAGTCAGGAACAAGAGCATGGTGGGAATGAAAGGCCTGAATTACACTAGAAGCATGAGCAAAAGAAGCTTGAGCCTCCACTAAGGAGTCTGAGGACTTCCCATACTTCAAACTCCTACTTCCAACTGGAGGTGGCATGAGAGGCCCCTCATCTTCTGAATGAATGCTCAGGCTTTCTGCCCCACGATCTCTCTGACTCTCCATGAAAGTATAGGTCTCAGTTGTTCTCTAATTGTTGAGTTTTGGGACCACCTTTTGAAATTATTATGCATAAATAAATCTTATCATGCATAATAATGATCTGGCCACATCTAAGGCTGGGGGTATTGACCAGATCCTTCCCCTCAGTGGATAATTCTCACTAAATATTGGCTCTCATAACCTCAGGGTGAGTTTCTTCTCTAACTTGGAACACTGTCTTAGAGGTTGTATCCATCATGATAGGCTAGATTGTATTGAAGTGACAACTCCAAATGTCAAAAGCTTAAAACGAAAAAAAGATATGCCGCTTGCTCATATTCTGTGCTCATCCTGAGTCACCTACAGGTTCTTTCCCCACCATCACTTTCCTCCTTCCACCCACTGAGAACATTGTCTAGAACCATGGGAGAAGGAAAAAATAACTTGGTTTAATGCCAAACCTCATGTAGCTCCTACCCAGAAGTGACATTGTATTACTTCTCACGTTTCATTGGCCAAATCAGGTCAATGGCCAAACATGACTTCAACATGCTGAGGAAGTAGAATCTTCCAGCTGAGAGAAGCCAGGTATTGGTGAAGAGTGCTGCATTCTGCAGTAGGCACTATAGGTGGCCACTATTTTTCTCTTTTTCACCTTCCCCCATTGTTGGTCAAGAATCTCAGTCTATGTAACTAGTCATCAGCTCCAGTATACATTTGTTTTGAAGCCTGTGAGAACCTTTGTACATATAAATTCCCCAATTGTTCATTTTGGTTTTCCACTTGACCTATGGTTACTCTCATAGTCCTTGTATGTAACAGATGGATTTTGGAACACTTGCCACACATGCATTTGTTTTTTCACTACAAAGAGGATTATTTATTTGGTATCCATAAAATGACTTAGTGTAAATCTATCACAAATCACAAATCACTCTGGATTATACATTATTCAAAACTGGAAGCTGAAAGGATCCCTTTACAAACAATTGGAACAGCCGTAACTTAATTTTCAATGCTTCTAGGTTGCATGGGTTATATACAACTGTGCTGTTTTCCTTTCAATTAATAACAATGTTAATAGCAAAAAATTGCTATACAGCAGGCATTGTTCTATATGCTATGTAAGAGATAACATATTTATTCTTCACAACAATGCTATTAAGTAGATGTTATTCTAATCAACATTTTACAGATGGAGAAATTGAGTCACAGAGAGGTTAAGTTGTACATGATTATTCAGCTAGAAAGGGATTTCACTGATATTTGAACTCTATGAAGTCTGGGTCCATAATGTACATGCTTAGCCATTTTGCTATGTTCTTGTGTAAAGAGAATGGCATAAGTAAAATGCTTAGCATGGTGTCTGGGTTACATTGAGTTCCCAATGCACGATTGCTGCTGCCATTGATGTTCCAATTGGCCAGATTAACTTTTTCTTTCTTCAAAGGAATAGGATGTGTTTTTCATATAATAACTCTTCAGTTTACACAGGATTCCTATAAGGTGTGAGTGAACCAGGCAGAGATATTGTCATTTAATAGGAGACAGTTGAAAAACAGCGATTATGCACTTAGGCTTTTGAGTTCTCTTTTCTGCTATTGATCTGCTGATATTGTGCCATATCCAAAATGCAATGGGGACTTTACCCAGAAAGGATATGGTTCAATATGAGTGGGCTTATCTCCCTGTGCTACTTCTCTGGCTATGCAGTAATACAAAGCTAATTTGTAGGTGATATTATATTTTCATCTCATGCTTTACATGCAACCTCTATCCATGTTAATGGGAATTTTTTTTTGTGCTTACTCTAGGGAAAATTGATTCCAATTATTGAGTATAATTTATTCCAACCCCTTGATGGAATAATTTACACTCTTGAGATACTCTTGAAATCTGTTACCAATAGGGAACTCTATTTATACATAAGTTTTTACACATCTTTCAATTAAATAAGAAATCCAAGTGCAAAACCCATCACTCAAGGAAAGCATATGAGTTTGTAACACTCCCGAGAGGTTTCTTGGTCCATAAACCAATAAATGGATTATACTTACAGGGAAAAATTCTTCTCTCAGATCCCATGTAGAGCTCCTATTGACTTACCTGTTCACAGGGGATGTGAGATACTTTGGGCTGCAAGGAGAGAAATGGTCATTTTTTTCACATAATCAATTTTAGGGCTCCAGTATTGATTGTTATAAAGAATATATTTATCAGGATACACCCTGTTTCATGTTTAAGTACACATTTCTTTGGTTATAAATTCTACAGACAATAGACATTTTAGCAAAGAATAGTGAGTTCACCTTTCTAACAAAAATGCATATTCATATGTATTCATAAATGTAAATCAAACAATAGGATAATATCACTATCTATGAGATTTGTACGGAGGTAGTCATAACAGTACACATTTTTAAAGCCTCAACATTTCTGAAATTTCATGAAGAACTAAAATGAAAGTTTCTTGTGCCAAGCTATGTACCTTACATTTTTTCCTACATTGTTTATTTATAATAAACATCACCAGTGGAAAATGGTATTAATATAAGTTTCAATCTATGTAACCATTTTTTGAAAGAAGCTGCCTTATATCAAAATGGTATGTGAACCCATGATTGCTATATTTTGTAGTAAATTTGTTATATTTGTTTTGGGAGAAAAAATACATCCATTTTGGAGAGTCTCTACTTTATAGAGAGATTTAAGAATTATGTAGTTTTCTGATGCTCAGAATAACCAGTGTGTTTTTGAGAGTTTCAGAATCTAGAAAGCAAATTCCAAATGTGTGGAATTGGTTACATACCAATTTGCATTTGTTACCCAAATACTTCTTATAAGTCTTGGGGGACCTAACACTTACAGTCTGTGAGTTAAACTACATTTCTAACAATTTACAAGAATATTTTAAATTTTGTAAAAGTTTTCATTTTCTGTTGCAGAAATATTTGCAGGGTCTTTTGGGGACTGAAAAAACATTTTTAGGGTGTAAATATTTAATAAGCATAAATAGCACTTATTTTTTATGTACACTAAGATATTTAATACATTAGTAATAGTTACTCTATGTATTATATAACAATTAAAACCCTTTGTCTCTTGAATATAAAATATTTGATATAGAAAGCCAAATATAATCTTTTAGCCGTTTTCCCTGCTACCCATTGATGCTCGCAGGGGCCATGTGGTTGTTAATAGATGTGTTCAGGTAATTTGGTTAAATTTGATTGTTTCATTGGCTGACTCTATCCTTTCTGGGCTTTCTTATTTTTGCAAAAGTCTCAGTGAATTCTTTGTCATCTGCTTTTTAAATTTAAATAAATGATTTCAGTTATTTGCTAAAGATGCTTTGAAACCAAGCATAAAATCAATAGTGGTGATCTACAGAGAGATGAGCAGCAGGCCAACAACCCTGGACAGCCCAGGACACACCCCGGTGGCCTAAGGTTCTGTGGTCTCATCTTTTTCCAGGCCCTAGACATTTGCTCTATTCTCACTGCTGATGAAATAAAGAAGCCCTGGAATTTTTCTTTTGTCCACAGGCCACCCTGCTGAGTTATCTCCTGGGACTCCCATTTGAGGTTTTAATAGAATGTTTATCCGGTGGTTCTATGACACTTGAAAGGAGCAAATCCAGGGTTGGGTGCCATGGTGTACACCTGGGGTCCCAGCAGATTTGGAGGCAGAGGGAGGAGAATCACAAGTTGTAGGCGAGAGGCAGCTTACATAAGTTAGGGAGACCCTGTCTCAAAATAGAAATATAAAAATTGGCTAGAGGTGCAGCTCAGTGGTAGAGCACTTGCAAAAATATGCATGAGGCCATACTTTGGCCCTCATTCCAAAAAAAAAAAAGGAAACCTATGAGCTCAGTCACCGTTTACTACCTGGGTTCACATTTTCTAGCACACATGGTTTCTTTTTCTAAATATTAGAGAAAAATTTGAGCTAGCTAACATGGAAAAGTGCTTGGGAATGACAGAAAGCAGTATGTATACAGATACATACACACAGACACATACACACACAGATAGACATGCTCTGGTTAATTTAAGCTGGTTAAATGCCACCAAACTTCTTATAATGTTCAGTAGAAAAAAATGTTGGATCTGTTTTCTTCCTTAAAAAACAAATCAGGGAAAGATACTTTTTCAACAATATGTTCTGGATATTAAGCAATACCCTCAAATTATGAGAAGCTGAGTGCTACGAATTTTACTGTTTCATAAAGAGTATCAAGTTTGGGCTTATGTTAAAAAATAAAGTTCTAGAGTGATCTTAATACAGGGAGAAACCAAGTAATAATTTTAGGTTTGTATTTTTCAGTTCAAAGACATGGTTTTCTTTAGTAAAAAAAATTCTGTTTGAATTTATTTAATCAGGACTAGCCCAGTGCAAAAACATGGTTGTGTCACAATAAACCTCCATAAGCCTGATTTATTCAGTTTCTTGTCTAATCACACAGAGAGTTGGTGGTACAATTAGGGCTGGGATCCCAATTTTGTGATCCTCAGTCCTGCATTCTTTCCATGCCAGCTTGAAATGAAGTCAAGTGTGGCTAAAGGCCTAGAAGTCATCCCCAGGGGTCTAGTACTAACTCTTACTTTTTAGTAAAGTGATTTAACCAATATAACCTATGACTATGCCTAAGAAGTGTTTGGGATAACTAGTCGAGTCATTAAAGGGCAAAGAAAGGGTAACCCAAGAAAGATGAAAGTGTGGGATAAACTTACGCAGGAGGAAGCAGAATTGCTCAGCTGTTCTGGGCACTGGTCTGGGAGCCAGGTGGGCTTTTCTCTATGTCTCAGTTTGCTAGTGACAAGCTTTGGACCTGAGCAATTTATGTAATTTGTCCTAAATGTCAGTTTCTTTATTAGTAAAATTGGAATAATGCTAGTATCTGTCAGATAAAGGGATGGGGAAGATTGTATGAAACAATACTGACAATTGTGCCTGGGCACAGTAAATGTATGTTGTTGCTGATTTTTTAAAAAAATATTATTGTTGTTATTTTTCTATCAGTTTGCAATGAATGGAAACAGCAAATAAGCAGCTCACACAGATGTGTACTTGAAGCTATCTTATTAGACATATACCAGAACTCATTTTCTAAAACACACACAAAGCTGAGAAGGTTCATTTTATTTTCATGTAAACAAACATTTCTATAGCATTTACTATGTGCCAGCCACCATTCTAGCACTTTACAACTATCAACTTAGTTATCTTCAGAAGTCTGTGAAATAGTGATATTATTTTCTTTGTTTCAAGATGGAGAAATTGAAGAAGAGACATGCTGCTAGGTGATGTCACTAAGCTGGGAGGCAAAGGAACCAGAACTCAAAACCAGGCAGTTTGATTTGACTGTGTGCTGGCCTACCCTCCACCACTCCCCCTCCCCTCGTGGAAGGCTTGCTTGACTCCCAGGGTGGCAGTGTAACTCTTATTTGTGGGCACATGACATTCCAAAACAAGAAGAACTTGGATTAAAAGCCAACGTAGAAATAGAACCCTAATTACATAAATATTTTTGAAGCTCTAGTGTAAACAATCTACTATTTCAAAAGAAAAATAGCACAGTTGAAAAATTGCGTCTACTGAGACAGTATAAAATAAGTCGTTAGAAGGAGATTAGAGGTAGTATGTATATGAACACAGGGTATATTCTATGTATAAATATTTACAACCTTTTTCTATTTCTTGGCTCCAGTCTTGTGTATATGTATATTTGTAATATCACATGCAATGTAAGAGAGTTAACGTCTGCCTAAAACTGCTCTGGACTGTTCTTTTAGTCTATTGTATGATTTTAACAAATGCTTGATGTCCATGTCCAATTATTATGGCAATGCTACAACACAGACTTTTTAAAGCTAAAGTATGGGTATGCATGATGAATACAGGAATGTGTATACTTTGCAAGGTTCCTTAGGATTTAGGTATGCTGTATCTCAGTTGCTTTGTATTAAATGTTACTAATGTTTGCTTGGAAATAAAATAGGTTATTGAGAATGATAACATTTCTATTAGTGAAATAATGCAATTATAAATCTTTTTGTATCTTTAATACCTAATAAAGCACTGAAATTTTTTGCTAAAATTTTCTTCACTAAACATAGCTAGCAATATATACTCAGGTACATAAGAGGGATCATTGTGCAAATAAATTGTTCCCTTTTTATTTGTTTCCTGCAAGTAACGAGGAACTGAAGGTTCTAGCTAGGAGCTCAACTTGACTTTAGATGATCCAGTAGCTGGTTACACATGGTTAGGTTGTAATAAATAGGAAAAAAAAAATACCAAAGCCTGTCAGATGAAGACAGTGAGTGTTGTTCACATTTCAAAGTATTTATCACTGCTTACTATCATTTTTCTTTCAGAGCAAATGAATCATTTTAAATAGAAGCAAACTGATCCTCCTATTAGCAAGTCTAAATCTGTACAGCAACATCTATTTTCAGAATCTTTGTAGCTATAAAGGGACCTTTACAGTTTGCAACACTTCACCCTGTCCCAAAATGACAGCATTCTGTTACAAATAGATTATTAGAGCCTTGGTGCCAGCGTCTGTATTGTGGAACCTTTGGCTGGGAGAGCAGACAGCTGGGCGGAGTTCAGTGTTTTGAAGGTTATGATCACAGCAGTTTCATAAGTGCTTTATTTCAGTTCTCTTCTGGCTGCAGGAGGGACAGGTGCGATCTGGTTCTAATTTCACTGGTCTTAATTTCTTATCTGACCTGGTAGTTGATCAAGGGCATGAGAGAAAGGGACTGAGGGAGGGATGGATGAGTGAGACAAGACTACTGGGGACTAGAAGCTGTAGGGAGAGGGATGCCTGCAAGGGACTCTCTGTCTCTGTCTCTGTCTCTGTCTCTGTCTCTGTCTCTGTCTCTCTCTCTCTCTCTCTCTCTCTCTCTGTGTATGTGTGTGTGTGTGTGTATGTGTGTATGTAGTGCTAAGCATCTAACTTTTCTCATCGAGGACCTGGCAGATCTACCTGTCATTCTGCACTGCTGTGTGTACGAATGCTGCCCTGTGCAAAATGGATTTCTGAGTGTTAACCATCATGTTCTTCTTTTCCAAAGGGTCTTCTGTAGGATTTCATTTGCAGAGCACAGAGGGCAATATCTAGGGTAATTCCAGGGCTTAGTGGCTGTGATCTTTTGTCAACTTTCCTTGTGAGGGAAATTAAACTTGGTATGAGCATCCACCATCGTAGTGAGGGCAACGCCATTCCCGCCAATCGGTGGGAAATCATAAACCTGACAAGTATTTATGAGAGGGAAATATGAGTTGTCATCATATGACAAGAATATATTCATTAAATCTTTCAATTTCTCAGAAACAGAATTCCCACTTCAGTAAAAGGCTTTGAGCAGATTTATCAAGTCTGATATTGTTACTTTTATGAAATTTGACTCTCTGTGCTAAAATGAGACATATTTAAAAGCAGAACAACCTTGCCAAAGGAGGAAAACTCCTCTAAAGGTAGAGTTAATAGAACACTGGCCACTGTTCCTTTGATGGAATACTAGGTAATTCCCACAAGAGGCCCAGACAACATCTGAGCGCAAACCCAGACACCACAATAAATTATGACTTTGAAAGTATGTAAAGATGTATTGACTTTTTTCATGGTTTCTTTAACAGTGGCCAAGGCAGTTTGACATCCTCTTATAATTGTCAAGCAATTTCATTTTATTTCAATACCATCAAACAATAACAGCTTGCATTTAAGGTATTTTCCAGAATATAGCTTCCATTATCACAGTGTCTATAGACTGATGTTTTTTCCACAGAATGTCCTCAGGAAGACTGGAGTAGTGCATTCTGGGAAATAAGCACACAGGCGATGCCTATCAGTATTACCCTAGATGTTTTTTGATCTCTGACAGCAGTGCAGGTGTGTTAAGACAGGTACAGCTCTCCATGGTAGATATTGAAGCAATAATTTCAAGTTATTTGTACTGGGTTCAGAATTTCCTAAATACGTTTGTCTCCAATCAGACCAAGGTGTGATATGGAGAAGGTTTTTAGTGAATGGGAAAACTGAATTTCCCTCAGTTCGGTTATCATAGAATTGAACCAAGATTTGGACAATATCCATTGTGAAAGCACATCAGACCTGCTTTCCATGCCAACATGTCACACTCTTGACCTTGGGGAAACACACACTCTGAAACCAATCTCGAGTCTCAGGTTATAACTGTGATTGGGATCTGATTGCTATTCATGCTGAGAGGCTGTGTGTTCTCTTTGAAGACCGTGCATACCTTTGGGAAAATACAAGTGGTTAACATGTTTGAGCGGGGGGAGACAAATCTGTGGCCTTTAATCTAGGTTCAGATACAAAAGAGGAACTGCAGGGGGCAGAATCCGGTATTAATTTCATGTTCTGGATTACTTACAATATCCTACTAATGTTAGGTGATGAGAGTTATTGTGTATCAATTTTTGAAAGTATATATTAGAAGGAAAATACCTATAATTAATTTTATAAAATATCTATAAGTAATTCACGTCAAATGCTATTTGATGTGAAAAGAAAGCTTTTATTTTAATAGTTAAGTATCCACTGCTAATTATTATCAAATAATTTTCACATGTCAGTATTACTTTTTGTTAGCATTGATCATCATTTTTATGTCTGTATCTCCTTCTGAAGAGCAAAGGGCCAAGATCACACACTCAATTTTACATTCCATGGTTAATTTATCTTTGTGTACCAGCTCTGCCATCTACTACGTGTGTGACCTTAGACAAATTGCTTAAGATCTCTGTGCTTCAGATTCATATCTGTAAAATAGAAATAACAAATATTTACACAGTACAGTTTTATGAGAATTTAGTATGTCACACATAATGTTGTTGTTAGGTGCTATCAAGTCACGTCCAACTCATGGTGCTCCTCATTGGGTTTTAAATGTCTGATTGTTTTAGAAGTGGACTGCCATATATTTCTACCATTTTTGTGGTGCTGGGGATTGAAACTGGGTCCTCAGAATGTGCAGAGCAGCACTCTACCAACTGAGCTAAAACCCAGCCCTCAAACATAATAAGCACTCAATAAATATCAGATATTGTGTAGAATAGTATTAATGTCTTCAAAATTGACTGGTACAGTACCTAGTACCAAATAGGCACTTATAATAGGTTGCTTATTTAACATGCTTAAATGACATTAAGCAAGAATGAATCACAGCAATTTTTAATAAAAAGATGTTTTTCTATAATAGAAATGGACAGTTTTATAGTTTACTAGCTAACGCTATAAAATCAGACATTTCACTTTTTCTTCTACTGCCTTAGTTTCTTGCCTATTGAAGATAGAAAATACCATCCCTTTTTTCGCTGTGCTTTAAAATGCTATAAATTCTGTGGTAATAAAATCATAAAAGAGAATATTATCTAATTTTATCCTAGCAAAGGCATATAAGATATGGGTCTAATAGGGCCCCTTTATATTCAGTCATACTTTGTAAAGATGACTGATTTATTTCCCCACTTCATATCAAATATTGTATAAAGGAGATGCATTGGTACATTTTTTTTAGAAGTAAAGTAGGCCCAAGATATATATATGCAGGCAAAGTTATAGTTAGGAAGAAGGAAGACGGAAGAAGGAAGTAGTTTGTTTATTCTGAGCACTTTGTGGTAATCCTGCTGGCTGTTTATGCTGTGTGTCCCTTTCTCTGGTCAGATGTAGCATCTGTCTCATTTAATTAGCAGGACAGTGTTATATATGGGGTTTGGAAGAATGGAATATTTCCCAAGGGCTCTCTGCCTATGGTATTTTGGTCTCCCATCCAAGTACTAACCAAGCCTCACCCTGCTTGGTTTCTGAGATCAGACAAGATCGGGTATATTCAGGGTGGTACAGCCATACACAACCTATGGCATTTTGGAATGCAGTTATTTGCAGATAACTCTGATAATTTATAATTATGTTGTGATCTCGTGAATAATTTTGTTTTAGATAAAGAATTTTAATTCCACGGAATGTCTGAACACTGTTGGACAATTTGACTCTGGGAGACGAAGATCCAGGGACAGAAATCAACTTCCTGCTTTTCTGAATTAACTGTCCATTCCAAAGAAGCATGTTCTATGACCCTTTTCATTTAAAAACTTTACAGTTTTATATTCAATCTACCAGTGGCTTTCTATCCTGGGTATTTTCTGTTAGGTCGGTATTTATTTTCTTCTAATATGTTTTATTAGGAATTTGTTACATGTCATATTGTCATTCTAACACCATCTTTTTCTCTGGTGAATTTGGGAAGCATGTTGAACTCTGGAAAAATTTTTAATTTTAATTACGAAAACTTCAAACATATGCATGTAGACAGAATACTACAATGTATTGACATATACCCATCCCTGAACTCTAAGATTTTCAGCTTATGCCTGATCTTATATCACTTATAACTTTCCTTCTTATTCACATATTATCTTGATGCAAATCCTAGATATTATTTTATTTGTAAATATTTTAATAATTTTCCTAAAGATTGTTGTTGTTGTTGCGGCACTCAAGTCGGTCTGACTCATAGCAACCTTATGTACAACACAATGAAATACTCCCTGACACTGTGCCATGCCCAGCACTATGTCAGTGCTTCTCTGCTATTCATAGTGTTTTGATGGCTTCTCCCAAGTCTACAGCACCCAGCATTCCCAGGTTGTCTCCTATCCAAATACTAACCAGGCCTGACACTGCTTAGCTTCTGAGATCTGACGAGATTGGATGCCACTGTGGTAAATTTGCTTTTTAAAAAACAGCCATGATATCATACTCATACCTAAAATATGGGCAATATCATTCCTAAAATATTAGTAAATATTAGTAAAAATGGCATTACTTTAACATCGTTAAATATGTAGATATTGTTTACATTCCCAATTGTCTCACAAAAAAAATCATGTGCTTTTAGTTTGTTTTTTGAATTGGCATCAAAACTTTCAAATAAAAAACAGCACATCATGATTAATATGTGCTTTAATCTCTCTTAATCAATAGGCTTTCTCTTTCATTTTTCTTTTCCTCCCTTTATTTATTTGCTCAAGAAACTACATATTTTTTTCCATGGATTTGCACACCATCTATGCTTTGCTACGCCCCCTGTAGTTTTTTTATTATTTTTTAATGAAAGGAATGATTACGACAGCATTTATGGTACTACTGCATCCATAAATAAGTCTGTACAGAGTAGGAACATGAGACCAAGATATACACAAATGGTAGAGCTAATGGTATCCGCGCTCAGTGTCAATACATGTTGCCAGGCTCAGTATTTTCTATTCTCCCATTTTCAAGCATACCAACAAGGCTGCCAGGATCTCCATTGGAAAGGAAAGAACAGGACTCCCAAGATCTTCCAGGATTGGGGGAGAGGGTTTCTGTTGCAGGTTCATCCTATAACCTAGGTCCAAAAGTCCCTGAGTTCTCTGCTGCCTCCAGGGACTTCCGGTGCTGGTCAAATAGCTCACACCATATGGACATTTCCAGGGGGTAGATTGGATTCTTGAGGAAAAAGTCTGAGTAAACCTTACACGTTTCGGGGACAAAAGAATCTATCCAGGTTGCCTAGGACCTGCCAGCACCACATGCCTGGTCCTGTCAGTGTCTGGAAGCAATGTGGTTTGAATGTGTCTGTCCTCAGCACCTCAATGCTTGAGCCTAGTGTTCAGGAGGCAGCTGGGAGACAATCAGAAACATGAGTGGAACCTGCAGGCCAGCTCAAGGACCTCATTGGACAGGAGGCAGGGTGGGGAAGGGAGTGGACCTGGGTCATTAAGCAGGGTTACCCAGTTGCTCCAGCACTTCTTTCTGGTGGGGCAACTTTGTTAGTATTAGGTAAGGAGGCGAAACCCCATAAATTCAACAGACCTTTATTGAGAGAAGCTAGCAAGGCTATCTCTAGCAAAGGGGAGAGCAGTAGCTGGGAGAGGAGGTTTTTGTGGGCTCTAGGTGGGAGGGGGAAGGGGTGATTGACATGTTGCATTGGGATAGGTAGGAAGCAAGTGGGTGGAGGGTTCTGATAGGCTAGAAGAGTTGCTGGGCAGGGCAGGTTTCAAGTCAAGTTTTGATGGGCTTTTTAAGGGGGGATAGTGGGTAGAAGGCACCACCTTACAGGGAGGATCCATTTTGTGACAGGTCCTGCATAAGCAGGCAGGAGAACAAGGGTTCTGGTCCACATGGTAACCAGGACATGGTATCTGCCCTCCGGGAGAGCAAATCCCCTTCTTGGGGCATGCTCACTGGGAGCACCAGAGACTCTAGTCCCGTGGGCACCTAGGGCTCTGCCCGGCATGAGGTGGTTCTCTTGGAGGGGAGGAGAACCTGTGCCCACCTAACAGTATGCTTGAAAATGGGAGAATGTTGAGCCTAGCAATGTGTACTTGGAGTTCACGCACACCCTATTGGTGGCCAGCATCGTGTAGTCCACCAGAAGGCCATTGCACGGAAAAAGCCAAACAGCACATCCTGGTGTTGTAGCTTGAGCAGCAGATCCAGTGGGTAACTGCAAGTTTTCTTGGCCTCAGCTGGTTATGTCTAGCTGTCCAACTGTTAAACCAGGCCACTAGCTTTGGTCAATGCAAAGACACTAAAATTCACCATTGCTGCCTCTGCCACTCACTCTTGCCTTCCCCCTGTAATGTTTCTTCTTTTTCTCTTCCTCCTTCTCCTCTCCCTCCTTCCCCTCCTCCTCTTCCTCCTTTCTTTTCCTTCCTTCTTTCCTTCCTTCCTTTCTTCCTTCTTTCCCTTCCATGTTACTATCTCCTACTTTTAAAAGTTGATAACACAATGTCATTAATTTGTATCATGTTCTGACCTATAAACATATCGTGCCAATGTGATTTCTTAAGTGGGCCCTTTTAATTGCTTTTTAAATGTTTAGCTCACTGTTATGTGCCCAGTGGTTCTCAAAGTATTATCCCTGGATCAGAATCACCATCATTATCTGGAAAATTTTAGAGGACAAACTATTAGGCCTAACCCTCTATTAACTGAATTAGAAACTCTGGGTGTAGAGTCTAGCAAGCTGTGTATTAACAAGCCATCCAGATGATTCTGATGCAAGTTAGAAAATCATTAGTAATTACTAATTATATATCTACTAAATGTACATGTTATTGTTAGATGACATGGAATTGGAGCCAACTTATAGCGACCCTAAGTACAGCAGAATGAAGTACTACTAGTACTGTGCTATGCACATGACATTTAAAAAATTTTCAGCCCATTGTTGCAGCCACTATGTTTCTTCTCATTTTGAGTCATGCCACATCAGCAAAAGGAGGTCCCAAGGTCTATGTTCCACTCTTATCACTAAGGTTGACTCTATTCTGAGGAAGCAACTCTTCCCCAGTCATTCTTGAGTGCCTTCCGGTCTGGGGGGCTCATTTTCCAGCACTATATTTCACAGTGCTTCTCTGCTATTCGTAGGGTTTCCAATGGCCTATTGTTTCATGAATGGGCTGCCGATCCTTCTCCCTAGTCTGTCTTAGTTTGGAAGCTCAGCAGAAGCCTGTCCACCATGGGTGGCCCTGCTGGTATCTGAAATACTGGTGGCCTAGCTCTCAGCATCACAGCAACATGCAAACCCCCACAGCATGACAAACTGACAGACGTGGTGGTAAATATACATTGTTGTTGTTGTTAAGTGCTATGCAGTCAGGTCTGACTCATAGTGACCCTAAATTCAACAGAATGAAACACTCCCCAACTCTGTGACATGTCAGGCACTGTGTCAGTGCTTCTCTGCTGATCATAGGGTTTTCAATGGCTGATTGTTTGGGAGATTATTTTCAGGAGTGGGTTGCTAGGCCCTTCTCTTGTTTTTGTGGTGCTGGGGATCGAACCCAGGGCGTCAGAGAGTGTAGAGTGGCACTCTATCAATTGAGCTAAATCCCAGCCCAAGTAACATATTAACTTCCCATTATTCTTGGAGGAAACCAAAGATCCTCACTTTGTATCTCAAAGACCTACATCTTTGTGCTTCACTTACATCAAATGATCACATTAACATTTCACCTCTTTGTTCTATCCACCTGTATAAGTTTTTTTTTTTTTTTTTTTTTTTAGTACTGGTGTTTGAATCTAGGGCCTTGTGCATGCCTTGCAAACACTGTACCACTGAGCTGCAACCCCAGTCCATTTTCATTCTTTTATCTTGAGACAGAGTCTCAATTACATAGGCTACCTCTGGCCTCAAACTTGCGATCCTCTTGCCTCTGCCTCCTGAGTCACTGGGATTACAGGAGTGTGCCACTCTAGTTGAGATGCTTTAG
This sequence comes from Pedetes capensis, assembly GCA_007922755.1. Taxonomy (NCBI): domain Eukaryota; kingdom Metazoa; phylum Chordata; class Mammalia; order Rodentia; family Pedetidae; genus Pedetes; species Pedetes capensis. The sequence goes on along the minus strand of VMDO01001553.1, from coordinate 47,401 downwards.
AGAAACTGAACCAATAGTGTATATTGTATATCTCATAAGTATCATAAGTGTCTCATATATATCTCATAAGTATCCTAAAATAAGTAGCATGAGTATGTCATAATCTATATATCATGTATGCATAATCACAAAGGGGATTTATTGAGTTGACTTATGCAATAATGCTGTCTGCAGGCTGGAAAGCCAGAGAACCCAGTAGCTGCTCAGTCTAAGAGGATGGAAGCCTCAGAACAAGGAGGATCAATGAAGTAGTTCCAGCCAAAGGCTGAAAACCTGGAAGCTCCCTGGGAGTCCCTGGTGTGAGTCCACACAAAAAGGCTGAATAAGCTGGAGTCTATTGTCCATGGATGATGGCAGCAGTAATAGACTCATTTGCTCAGAAGGACCAGAGCTTGCACATGCTTGCTATTTTCCTCTTTCTCCCACCTTTCTTCCATCTGGGCCACCAGCCTATTGGACAGTGCCACTCATATTCCAGGTGAGTCTTTCCCCCTCATTTACTGTCCTATCGTCTCTGGCAATAACTTCAGAGACATAATCTCCAAATCATCTCTCAATTTAATCAAATGAATAATCAAGATTAACCATTCCATTACCTTTCATTGGCTTCCCCTTAGAAAAGCTTCTTTTCTTTAAAATGTTCTTTTTGTCCAAGTACATAAGCATGTGTTCAACCACTCATATCCTACATATCCTTTGAATTTTTCAAAGTCTTCCTAGATTTAAGCATGTAATCTGAATGTGGAACTCATTCTTACCTAATCTAGTATTTTTCCAGCTGCTTTATATTCTCACATGTACACCAGCAGCATTACATGCATTTATGGACCAAAGGCAGTAGAGTGTAGAGGTTAAAAGCATCACTCTCAGGTTCAAATCTTTGGCTTATTGCTACTGTTTGCCTTCATTTCTCCATCTGTAATGTGAGGAAAATTATAGTACATACCAACTTCATCATGGTGTCATAATTAATTTATTATGAGTAATATAGTTTGGTGAATATTGTTAGCTTTTGCATTACTGATGGCAAGATACCATACAGAACAACTTAAAGGAGGAAAGATTTGTCTAGGTCATGGTTTCAGTCTTTAGGAAGGCACACTGAGGAGGTGGCAGGAGTGTGCAGTAGATGAGAACTCTTCACATCATGGCAGACCAGGAGCCGAGAGTGAGACAGAAACAGGGGATCTGGCTAAAGTCTTCAAAGACCTCCCCCCTACTTGTGGTCTACTTCTACCCACAAGGACCCATCTCCCAATGTTTCACAATCTCCCTAAACAACACCACGTGCTGGGAATCTAGTGTTCAAACATGAGCCTTGGGGGACCATCTTATATTAAAATCATAACACCCTTCTCTTGGCCCCAAAGACTGATGACCACCTCAGTGCAAAATGTACTTAGTCCATCTTCAAGAGTCCTAAAGTCTTAGTAGTCCTAACATTGTCCAAAATTCCAAGTCCAAAATCTCTACTGAGGTTCACAGCATTCTCTTAGTTGTGAGTTTCTGTAAAGAACAAAAATTATATGCTTCCAACATACAATGGCACAGAGTAAACATTCCCATTCCAAAAAGAAGAAATAGAAGAATAGCAAGGAAAGATTGGACCAAAGCAAGACCAAAATCCATCTGGGCAAACATTGAATCCTGCAGCATCTTTCCTGTTTTTCCATTGGGGCTTTGCTTTAATAGAGGTAATCTCTTTAACAATCACAATCTCTTTTTCTAAAACTTTAAATGGGCTGCTTTTCTGGATAGATTGCGTGTTTTTTACAACTTTCTGCTTTGGTTTTTGTATCCTTTGTTCATTTGTTCATTCCTTTTTTTCTTTCTCTCCCTTTCTCTCTCTTTCCCTTCCTTCCTCACGTCTTTTCTCCTTCTCTTCTTTCTTCCTTCCTTCCTTCCTTCCTTCCTTCCCTCCCTCCTCCTCTCTTTCTTTCTTTCTCCCGCCCTCCCTTCCTTCCTTCCTTCCTTCCTTCCTTCCTTTCTTTCTGGAGGTCCTGGGGGTGCTGGACCTAGGGCCTTGTGCATAATTCACATGTGCTCTACCACTTATCTGTACCACCAGTCCCCCCTTTTATTTTTTATTGTGAGATAGGATCTTGTTAAGTTATGCAGACTGTTTGGCTTTGAACTTGCGATCTTCCTGCCTCCACCTCCTAATTTGCTGGGATTATAGGTGTGTGCCACTAAGCCTGGCCTCCCTTTTCTTCATTTTAGATCTGATTAAAACCAGTCAGCAATAACTATGCCACAGCCTCAAGGCTATCCTGCCTTGAAATTTCATCTGCCAAATTAATTAGTCTATTACTTCTGAATTCAGCCTCACTCAAATGTTCAGGACACAGGAAAAATAGAGACAGACTCTTTGCCAGAATGTAACACAAATGACCTGTCATCCAGTTCCTGATAGTGTTCTTTTTTCCCCCTGAAGTCTCATGGGCACAGTCTATATTTCTATTGGCATTCTTTTCTGGTCTTCCAAACTTTCATCAGAATTGCCCATCTAATTCTACTTGTAAATATTCTAAAAGTTCTCTAGCCCACATCTCCAAACACTTCCAAATTTCTTCCCCAAACCAGTTCCAAAGGCCTAAAAACCACATTGTCAGGTGTAGGTACATCAATTACTCCACTCCTTTGGTACCAGTTTATTTTTAGTTAGCGTTTGAGTTGCTGTGATAAATTACCTAGTAGAACAACTTAAGAGAGGAAGAATTTATTTTAGCTCATGATTTCAGAGGGTCTCAGTCTATAGTGGAGGGAAGTGTAAGGCTGGAGAGGTGGCAAGAGTGTGTTGTAGAGAAGAACTCTTCACATTGTAGTGAACTGGGAACAGAAAGTGAGACTGGAATGGAGCCAGGGTAAAGTCTTCAAAGGTCTGCCACCAGTGACCTACTTCCACCAGCCAGATTCCACCTCCCAAAGTTCTACTGCCTTCCTAAACAGAGGCACCTTCTGGGGACCAAGTATTCAAACATGAGCCTTGAGAAACTTATTCAAGCCATAAGAAATAGTTAGAACATAGTTATCTACCACTCTCTTAATGTTATTTGATCACAGAAATTTTCCTGCATCTTCCTGAGTCTCATCACCCTAGAGAATTCTTTAAGGTTAGGAAATGTGTAATTAGATTTCTCTTAACATGATTACCTTCAGTTAGGGGGCCTTTTGAATTTGTTGTTGTTGTTGTTGTTAGGTGCCGTTGAGTCGGTATTCAACTCATAGCGACCCTCATAAGGTTTTCAATGGCTGAGTGCTTCGGGATTGTCTTGGGAGTGGATTTCCAGGCCCTTCTCCCATTTTTGCAGTGCTGGGAATTGAACTCGGGGCCTCAGAGACTGCAGCGCAGCGCTCTACCCACTGAGCTAAATTCCAGCCCATTCAAAATGCAATATGAAATATAATTTAGAAAAATGGGAAAAATATAATTTAGAGTAATGCAATGAACCTAAAGCAAATTTCTTAATCATCAAAAAAGAAAACCTGTGGCTAATATTAATAATATAATACAAAATTTACTAGCTTCTTATGAACTGTGAAAATGAATCTTTGAAAATGCACCTTTATTCTATAGTAAGACTTTGCTGGGTAGCAGAGTGACCCATTCTATCAGCACTTGCAAATCGTAACAATTACTTCTGTTGAAAGGTCTCAAAGTCTACTAGTAGTTAACAAAATGCTTGAAAACTGAGACAAAGTGTTAATGGTCATGTAAAGGTAAATCTAAAAGACACATTGACAGTTATAGTTATTTCTTCTGGCAACATTGTATTAGCTGTTTAAATATTGTAATTGGTTTCAGTTCTTGGTGTTTAGTGCACTATGACACAAATCAAATTAATTATGAAATACATGTAATTTATGACATATATACCTTATTCTCCATATGGCTCTGATACTTGTCAGTATTAAATCACTTTGTCAAACACTAAAGCCAATAGGGTAGTACTCAGGTCAGTACTATCTAACTTACAAACACTAATTCCTTTTCACTCTTCAGATAAAACATTTCGTTTCCTTTTTATTTCTTTCTGGAAAATAAATTCAGATCAAATATTTCTCTCTCCCTGTTTTTAAAATTATTGTCATATTCTGAATGCTTGTGACTCTTAACTCCCCGAATGCCACTGTATACCTTGGATGGGTATCCAGCACTGTTAGAATCCTTCATTTCCTCTCTACACCAAGTTGGGACTTATTGCCAGGAACTACAACCCTCGGTCCACAGGCAGATTCTGTGACTTTGTCTTCCAATGGTTCTTTTTATCAAAGGTATTAGAAGGACAGAGACTATCTGTCTTTAAGATGGCTGGAGAAAGTGTGAGGAGGAAAAGAATATTTCTGTGATATTTGCTTTGGAAATGATTAAAAGAAAATAGGACATTTATTTAGGTTAGCTGAAAATATGAAATATCAGGAAAAAAGGTTAAGTTAGACAACACAAGTGTAAATTATAATCTGTCATAAGGTTGTTATGAGGATGGAATGTTAGTATTTGTAAAGGGCTTAGGACAGTGCCTGGCAGAGACTAAAGTCTGTGTATGGATTTGTTGTATAGTTAGGATAATCTTTTGACTACTTTTATTATCAGTTGGTTATGAAAATGATCAGAAAATATATTTGGAGGTAGAGTATGGCTGGTGAATATGCAGTCTTCTCCCTTTGGAGACTTTCAGTTTTTCTTGCCTCTTCTTTTAATGCTCCAACTTCTCTCTCAGATCTGTGGCTTGTCTGTAGACCCTAGGTAATGAGGTCTGTGTTCCTCTGTGAACTATGATGCCATGCCACATTCCAAATGTGTCTTTATCTGAATCTGGGGAACAGAAATCTTAGAATTTTGAATAGGTGTATAATCAATCCAAAAGTTATACCATAGACCAAACACAGAAATTAATACTTTTGCTATATGACCACATTTGTACATGTATTTGTTTATACACACACATGCACACATGTATACATACATACCTAAAGTGCATAGAAAGCGATCTTGAGATGAAAATAAGTCATTCTCCAGGCAAGGGGACATGAGACAATATCATGCATTTATGAAATGGAGAAAAGGGAATAGGGAGTACAAAGCTGTGCCATTACTATGTTTAATATTAATTGTGGGAGGTATAGAGGCCTTGTGGCAAGAAAGGGACAGTGGTGCTCATTTGAAAACTTCATGTCAATAATAAAGAAATATTTTCCAAGCATTCAAATCTGTAAAATGCATTGTAGTTATAGGAGCAAGTCACATTCTAAGGGGAAATTGCCTTTCCTGCAGTTGTATTTTTATATCACCCCAAATACTGTGAGAACCAATTAGTGTCCACAACTTGCCATGTTCCTGCTAAGTGAACCTGGCACAGGAATACCCAGATAATCCTCTGGCAGCCCTGTGTGAAGTGCTTAGGAAGCCTGGTGTGTCCTTGCTCCAACCTTAGAACATTTGAGCTAGCTCTGCCCTCTGGCTATTGGCCTTTTATTGTTCAGTAGTGAATTTTTGGCACAAAATGATCTGTGATTACTGAGCAAGGGACACAGAATGATTCTCAGGGCTGTCCTTTGAGGTCTGATCTTTAGACCTTCAAAAAATATTCTTACCCTAACAAATATATGGACAAGGAGGCCATTCTGAACAGACAGTAGTTAATTGCATCAAAAATACATTACAAAAAATGAGTTATAGTATCATTAGGGATAAAATATTCTCAAATAAGAGCCTACTAATTAAGAGTGGAAAACTAGAGGGAAATTTGATGGTTTGAATCCTGGTTCTTTGACTTACTAGCTGTGTGATTTTGGGCTACTTACTTAACCTCTCTGTAACTTGGTTTTATTATCTGGCAAATATATGTACCAGATAGTGTTGTTGTGGGATTAGATTAAGTTAATGCAGATCTGGCACATAAATAGCCTGTCAACTAGGTAAATATCAACCAACTGAACTCAAGCAAAGAAGGAATAAAATACTTTCTAAATCTCATTTTAAGAATTTAAATTTTTTATTCTTCATTTGTAGTTGGACTAGTAATATTTTCATCTATTATTTTTATTCAAGAATGTAGACTCAACTGTTTCAATGAAATTTACAAAAAATTATTAAAAATATAACATTACAAGGCTTTGAAAATATTATCACAAAAGATGGAGTTGATCATTTTAAAAGATTGACGTTTAAACTGGGCATGATGGTGCATGGCTATAATCCCAGGGATTTGGGAGACGGAGGCAGGAGGATCGCAAATCCGAGACCAGAGGCAGTCTGTGTAATTCTGTCTCAAAAAGTAAAGAAATGGGAGGGAGTACAGCTCAGTGGTGCAGCACTTCCAAAGCATGGAAGCCGAGGCCCTGGGTTCAACCCCCAGTACAGCAAAAAAAAAAAAAAAAAAAAAAAAAAAAAAAAAAAAAAAGTGACATTTATGTGTGTATAAATAAAGTGTTTCACATTTTATTTGGTAATTTCATGGACAAAGAATCAAATGATCTATCCTTTCAACATCCATTTCTCTCTGGGCCCACATATGACGTCACCCTCTTGAGGGTGTTCAGGAATACCTGGATGGCTTCCACAAAGCATCAGGTTTTGCAAGGGAGCTCTGGCATACCTTATAAGGCATGTACAGTGGGGGTGGCAAAGGTGGGGGGAGGGATGCTCATGCGGTCAGAAAGGAACAAGTATGGATGTGCCTTTGCTTTCCGAAAGGAACAGGCAAAAGAGTGCTGTGTGGGTACTGACATGGCCAGACAGGTCTGAATTTCAGGTGCAGCTATCCCTCTGACTCGAGTTTTGGCACCATAAATGTCATGTAAGAACCGGAAAACCCAAAACTCAGGCCTTTATTGCACAGAAGCTGTGATGGTGTGGGGAGGAGAGGAAGGCCTGTGTCTAACAGAAGAAGGCTGGAGAGGAAGGGGTGAGGTTTTGTTGGGTGGGGGCGGGGGAGAAGGTGTGATTGATGTGTCACATTGGGATAGGTAGGAAGTGGGTGTGGAGGGTTCTGATAGGCTGCAAGAGGGAAAAGGACCTAGTCATCAGTTGCCTGCCTGGATTAGTGCCTGCCTGGAGCAGATATTGAGTCAGGTTTAGGCAGGCTTATGTGGCGGGCTTTTTGAGGCCTGGGTATAATGGGTAGAAGAAGGCACCACCTTGTAGGAAGGTGCCATTTTGTAACAGGTCCTGCCTAACATTATCCACCCTTGATTAGGTAACTGGACCTTTCCTGTCTCAGTTTGCTCATCTGTGAAATGGTGATTTTAGTAGCACTTACCCTCAGAGGGTTAAAGGAGATAGTGAATGTCTAGCACTTCTCCTACTGCCTGGCTCACACATAAGCCCTTACTACACATCAGCCAATAAATGCTCCCTTTGCTCCTTGCTGCTGTGCTGCAAGTGTGTAAGTCTCTTCTACTAGACCCTTCTAGGAGATTCATCTCTAAATTAAGAGGAAAAAAACCCATTAAGTAGATTTAGAACAGCAATATTTCCTGAGAGTAGCAGGCATCATTGCTCTCAGATATGTGAAATTTGACTTTGCTGCATAGAAACTTTTTGACCAATACCAGATAAAATTGTGATAAATGACATATTAACACCTACCGATTCAAGTTTATGAGACTTGTCAGATAAAATGCAAAACTGCAGTTAAATTTAAGTTTTAGGTATGTAATGAATAAGTTTTAGTGCAAGTAAATACCAAAGTTGCATGGGATGTATTTATGCTAAAGGTTACTCATTTTTTAATCTGAAATTAAAATGTAACAGAATCCTGTATTTTTATTTGCTAACTCTGGAAATCTTTACCTTTATATATCACTCTTTTCTGATCTGATGTTTAGTTTTGTACTTTTCATCGATCTTTTTTCTCATAATTGGTAATCAAGTTTTTCTGTCACAATAAATTAAATTGTATATAAAATGTTAAAATAATTTAGATGATTTGAGATAAGAAAAATTAATGGGATGCAAATTAAAAAGAACATTAAATAGATTCATTACATAATAATACATTTTCATATTTCAGATGAACTTGGTAGTGCTAATTTTATGATTGTTCCAGCAGTTAGTAATGAAAATAATGAAGAATAAATAAGAATAGAAGAGAAACATGAATTGTTGCTACACATGATAGTTTTGACAGGTTAAAATATAGCATAAACTCAGGAAAATATGAATTTTTCTAAGTTTCATACTTTTACTATTTTCTCTGCTAGTATTATTTACATACTTATTTTGGGGGGTGCAATGATAACTTATTAAGAATACTATATTTAAAAGTCTATAAGTTTTTTATTACTCAAATAGTACCTGAAATCTACTCTAAACACAAGAAAATCTCAAGGCAATAAAATCATTGAATTAGGTCGATTTAGCATCATTGCTATTTTGAAAGCAATATATTATAAACTAATATTTTAAAAATAGGATATGTGTGCAAGTACACATGAATAAACATCTTTGTTTTTGTTTATCAAATAAATCTTTATGATTTCACAACTCTAAAAGAAATACAGAACTAGTGTGAGTCCTATTCCATTGAAAATATGGATTAGTCAGCCTTCTTTTAGATGGTTAAATTTAATGCTTACCTGAAACAAAAGTTTTGAGTCTACAGAAACTTGTTGCAAGTAGATGGGCACTTAGATGCTCAAAAATTGTAACTTGTATAAGTGCAACTGTTGTTGTTGTTGTTGGGTGCCGTCGAGTCGGTATCCGACTCATAGCGACCCTCATAGGGTTTTCAATGGCTGATTGCTTCGGGATTGCCTTGGGAGTGGATTGCCAGGCCCTTCTCCCATTTTTGTAGTGCTGAGAATTGAACTCAGGACCTCAGAGACTGCAGCGCAGCACTCTACCCACTGAGCCAAATCCCAGCCCTATAAGTGCAACTAGTTGTCTTAAAACTATGCATTGTGATTATTCTCCCATTTATGTACTACCTTGAGGTAATATATAGATGAGAGAATTCTGGTATAATTGAAGAAAACAAAATCATATGAGAGCATTTCTTAGACTTCATTGAATTTTTGACCTAAAATAACATTAAAAGAACTGTGTTTTTTAAAAAGTTACTAACTTCGGTAATCTGTGCTGTTTGAATTTTTATCTTTTTCTTTGTTTTAAATTCTAAGTGGATCTTTTGCAATATTTAACTGACTTCTTTTATCTTCAGAAGATGAAAGTTCTTCAAGGACTGTACCACACCATTGCTTTGCTGCCCATTTCACCTCACATCCAGAACCTTTCTACTGCCCATGGGTGACATAGTAATTAAATTAGGATAGAACCAAATAGCTCTCATATAAGGAAAAAAGTAAAGTGCTTCTTATCCGTGCCTGATAAATTATTCTGCTGGTTTTCATGAATGTGTAAAATTGTTTGATCTAAAGATGTTGCCATTTTTGTTTTAGCATTTATTGATTGTTGCCATTATAAAATTTCAAGGTATAATAGAAGCATGGAATTTCTTACAGGTTCCTGCATTAAACTCTATGGGAAAAGATGAAGAGCAGAATTCAAACTAAATTTCAGTGCTGTATTTTTATATCACCATAATATTATGTACTTTATTTCTATAATAGGAAATAGTTGTGCATTCCTTATGTTTTCATATAATCATAATTCAATTCCTCATCAATTCACCTTTAACCTCAATTTTAAATGGTTTCTGTAAAGTTCATGTTTTCATAGCCTAGGTGAACAAATTAAGGAAATTATAAAAGTTCAAAATTAATTGTACTTTTTGAAAAAGCATCTTCTAACAACAATAATAATGTTAGATAGAGTATCATTTAAAGATCAGGAAATTTAAAGTGATGGTAATAAAAAAAAGAAAATGCAATATTTAACTATTACTTATAGCATTCCTCATGAAGTACAGAAAATATTTGCAAGCAAAATAAGTTTATAAAAATAATCATACTATTATTGGTAGTAATTAAAAAATTAACTTTTAAGGATAATAGCTTCTTTTCTTTTTCTTTTTTTTCTTGTCCTGGGGGAATTGAACCCAGGCCAAGGCAAGCACTCTACTACTGAGCTACACTCTCTAACCTGTGATGAATTTCTAATTCCAGATGGTGTATGAATCCTCCAGAAAGATGAGGAGTAGGATGGGATGAGACCTCATTAACGTGCAGAAAGGTCTAAGTGACACTGAAATTAATATTTCTGCAAGACTTTTACCACATTTTATTTCTACCATGAGGTGGCAACATGCCAATAGCCGGCTCTTTATGATCTTATTAGATGGCTGTAGAGGTAAGAGGTTTCTTTTTTCTTTTTTCAATAGAATAGTGTATTTTTTTCTGTGAGTAAGGAAAATGGCTTATATGAAAACTATGACCAAATCTTAATGATTCCTCTTTATATAAAATTACCAGAATGTAATCTTTATAACAGGCTAGGAGTTAGCTCAGTTGCTAGAATGCTGTGCTGCATGCTCTAAAGCCCTGGGTTCGATCCCTAGCATGACAAAAATGGGAGAAAGACATGGCAGCCCACTCCCAAAACAATCAACCACTGAAAATCCTATGTTGTAATTAGGGTTGCTAGGAGTGAGACCTGACTCCATGACACTTAACAACAACAACCACAAAACTTTATAACAGCAGAGTCATACTCTGGTTTATTTACTGCAATGTTTGGGATACCTACAAATTGGGCCTGGAACAGGACTGTCCCCAATAAGTATTTGCTGAATGAAGAAATGGAGACTTAATTGCACCAAACTGGAGCTATGGAAAATTTAATTTCTCTCAAGAATCCCTGGATTTGGTGGCACACAACACAAGGAAGTCTGGGGTTGGTTCTCTCTCTCACTTTTGATTCATAGGGACTGTTCTCCTAGTCCCTTGGTCTGATCCCTTTACTTGTCCTAGATTCTTATCTGCTGCTGTGAGATGATAAACAATACCCATCTGGGTAAATTTTTTTTGCAGTTTATGAGGCACAAAGTCTATATTTATACCAGGATCAGGATCTAATTCCTTTTTTTTTTTTTTTCTGTACTTGAGAGTTGAACCTAGGGCCTAGCACAATTTTTCAAGTGCTCTACCACTGAGATATACCCCCTCAGCACATTTTTTATTTTTTATTTTGAGTCATGATCTTGCTAAGTTATGTAGGCTGTCTCTGGGCTTGAACTCATGATCATCCTGCCTCTGCCTTCTGAGTTGCTGGGATAACAGGTGTTTTTATTTTTGGTGAAGACAACTTCCTTTTCTGTGTCTTATGGGCCCTAATTCTGTTCTTTTATGTATCACTATGCCTGGAGTATATTAAAATCTAATTCTTCAAAGTCAATATGTTTATTTTCCTTTGCCTGCTCTAGTTTTGTGAATTGTCAGTATCTATAAATTCTTAAAATTAGGAAAAAGCCTAAGAATTTAATAATTCTTTCTCATTTAATAATGAGAAAAATGATGCCTTTTGAGCTTAGAACTACTTCAACTAAGAGGACTTTGTTGTTTTGAAGGTGGTTGTGGTTGTCTTGCATGGTAATTTCAAATGAAATCACATCAAGGGATCACAACATAAGAAAGAAAGCATTTGTTTTAGAGAATATATATTAAACATTAATGTTAGTTTCCCCATATTCCAAAATCTCACAAGTCTAGTGGGGTAACAGATATATGCAGAAAAAACGAACATGTAGGTCAAGTAGGTATAAGTCATTACAAAATGCCAGGGGGTGGGTAATTAACTATGTTTGGAAATGTCAGAGATAGCTACACAGAAGGTGTGGTGGCTGAACAAACTGTTGAAAAAAAGTAGAAATATGCCAAATTGGGCTATAGCAGTTTGAGGAAATCAAGTAAAAAGCCTTGCAGGTGGAGTAATGACACATTCCAAAGTGTGGAAGTTTAGATTATAGAGTTCATTGGAGGAAATTGTAAATTTGCTAACATGGCTGGAATATAGATTTCATAGAAGAGAGTGATGAACAGGAAACATGGAATTGGTATTTAAGAGGCCTGTTATACTATGCAAAGAAGGAAGTGATGGGGGACTTTGATGGATTTAGAGCAGGAAAGTGACATTATAATATGTGCAATTTATAGCCAAAGCCTGGAAGGTATGCCAAAATAGTAAGGCAAGGGATGTGGCTGAGTGTGAAATTTGGAGGTTTTATTATAATTTTTAAAAGAATCCAACAAATCCTGGTTACACTGCCAATAAAAATAATGCTAATACCAACAAGAAACAAAATCCAAATGCCACTACTTTGTTTTTGTTGAGCTGGGGATCAAACCCAGGACTTTGTGCATGCTAGGCAAGTAGTACTTCAATAATCTCTGCATCAACTCTGTGACTCACTGTTATTAATTCCATTTTACAGATGAGCACACTTAAGTTTGGAGAAATTAATGAACTTGCCCTTGATCACTAGGCTAATAAAGGCACAAGTCCAAGCAACATGATTCCAGACCCTGAACTCCTGTTCCTCTGTCTGTGGTTATCCATGGACCCCTTAATGCCAATATCCTCAAACTTATTGTGACTGTCCTTGCTTGCTGCACAAGGACCTTAAGCCCCTCCCCCAAATCTCAGTTGGCTATTTTTGGTCATCCCCAGAGATTATCACATGATATGTCATGTGAAACCTGGAACTATCTTCTCATGTTCTTCTGTGTTGGAAGCCCATCTGCAGGCCACAGATAAGCCCAGGCTTGTCTGCACCACAGCTTAGGCTCTCTGTGGGACAGCCATTGGGCTACTACCTATCAGCTCCCTGAGGGAACTTGTCCAGCTTTGAATGGCTATTCTGGCGTCCCTGCTAAAACTACCATGTTTTGTATGGTCAGCTATATTCAGATGATATTATTAATTCATAGATTTAAAAAAAATGAAATAATTCTCTCTATACCTCCTTCTGCCTGCAGCTGTAGCCCTGTGGCATCCGATCCCATCAGATCTTGGAAGCTAAGCAGGGTCAGGCCTGGTTAGTACCTGGATGGGAGACCGCCTGGAAACACCAGAAGCTGTAGGCTTGGGAGAAGGACCTGGCAACCCCCTCCCAAAAATCAATCTGCCATTGAAAACCCTATGAACAGCAGAGAAGCACTGACAATAGTGTTTCCCCTGTTGTACAGAGGGTCGCTATGAGTCAGATACCGACTCGACAGCACCTAACAACAACAACAACAACATACCTCCTTCTTCCTTCCTATCTTACTACCTTTAGGGAAAGGAGGAAAAAAAGGGGTCCCCCAGTTAGAATCATAGAAAGAGGCATTAAAAAGCATTCTAGAACATTTTTCACTAAGTTGGAAATGCAAATCTTAGAGAAAATATTGAGAACAAGTTCCCCTTTGTTTTATCTCAAACCAGCAACATAAATAAATCCCAAATTCCTACCATATTTCAGATCTCAGACATAACATTATTTCAGCAGAAAAGCTTTTACAGGTTTCCCCCCAAACTACGTCAGTACTTTGGAGTTTAGCTCTCATTTTACCTGTATAGAAGTCATCTATCTATAATTAAACAGTTAATTGAGTCATTTATGGTTCAATGCTTATCTCTTTTGATCAAATGGTAGCTTCCTAAGGGAAGGAAAAATTTTTTTTTAATGTGAGACACAACTGTAGTACCAGTCCTGAAAATCGGGCCCTACTTCTGACAGGCCTTCCACAAATATTTATTACATACAAGGAAGAACAAATGATCAAATAAATTTGTAGGAGCAGCATCTGGCTTTCACTGACTATAGGAGAAGGAGGTTCTGCTCTGAAAAATATAGGCCACATCAAGGTGTGATTGATTTTGTATCATGGTAGTGTGTTCCCTGACTCATTAGGCATTTTTTGCCATCATATCTAACCTGAAGTGAGGCTTAAAGTCAGTGTTTAAGTCTTTTGTAGTTTTCCTGGATCAATAGCTGCAGCACGGAGAGGATATCTTTCTCTGTGAAGGCAGCCTCTACTCATGTGCATTTTTGCTTAATTATTTCTAAAAGACAATTTCAACAAGTTCTGCACCAATTGCTTGCTTGTGAGTGATTTGTAGAAAGAAGACATGTACCTTATCCTTAGTGATAATTCTAAATAGCTTTCTAATACCCAGACTCACAGTTCTTAAAGAGCACAGCTCAGCCTTTACAGCAGTACAATCAGAAGATCCTTTAAATAACTGCATATGGTTTGAATATGATTTCTGGCATATATGATGATTAGTATCTCTGCTCTGAATCATCAATAGCCTCGTTTGACAGAAATGTAGATTTGAAGAGCAGAGCCCTCAAGAATTCTTAAGAACTGTGAATTTTATCTAAAGGAATTTGAAATTCTCTGTTCTTTTTGTGGTGGTGATCAAATCTTTTTGACTTGAGTAACCATGCATTCTAGAAAACAACATTGAGGACTTAATCTGTGTCTAGCTTCTAGACTACTTAAATATGAGTAGATATGGCTTCTACACTCATGGTTATTACCACCTGTATATTTCAACCAGAAAAACAGTTCTTTCTGCCATTTTTCCTCTTATGTTCTTTGGCAGCTCTATATTGTCCTGGGACAACTACTGATATTTAAGAAGTCATTAAACACTTAGCATAGTTGGCAAGAGACCTGAAATAATAGTATGGACACTTAAAGTAGAACCTCATGGACTAATTTGTCTAAGATTTCCTGAAAGGTCTAAAAGAAAGCTAGAAGGAGATCAAAAGATGTCTTTACCTGCATATAATCCTTACAACTGATTGTGCATGAGAAATGTCTTTCATGTTTCTTCTACTTTATCATGCTTTAGTCATGTACATACAAACCCAGAAACATACATACACACACACAACGCCTATTTCACACATCTGTAAGGATGATACAAGGAGTATTTGTCCTTCCATAGGGAGTGGGAAGCATCACAGAAAGGAAGTGAAACTAAAATCAATCTATCTGGTTTCTTGTTTATTCTTAGAGTACTGAGTGCTTTCACCCTTACCCTAATTCCAACACCATTCTGTTCTATCTGAGGAAAGGCATTGTGGAGATTAGTATTTAACTTTGATTCCACCTGGGTCAAACCTGCATCTTTTTTCATGCCTCCCTTCTCCTCTGATGGACACAGCAGAAAATCAAGCTTGTTATCCAGAGAATGTAACCATTGGCCCAGTCAAGTTATGGTACAACTAGGGTTTTCCAGAGTCACTGGAAGGGAAATGTTGCTGACAAGCTTATAAATATTGGAAACAGTCACTCAGGAGTTAGAGCTACCTCCTGTTTTGTTGTGTTGGATCAGGAGAGGGCATGATATTGATTTTGTTTGTGAAGGACGTAAGTTTCCTTTGCCTCTGCTGGGAGTGTTCCAAGGGCAGAGATAGAATGAAAGCACTAAAAGGAAGTGACAGTGATGACTACAGCCTCAGCTGGCACACCTTCAAAACATTTCAGAGGATAGTGTTCCAAAGAGATATTGCAGTGTAGCTCCAGTAAGTGCTATACAAATAGATTTAGTGGTGATTTACAGGAGGTAAAATCAGTCAGAGGAGTAGAAAATGAACAGAAGCAGCAATACCAACAACAAAAACCTCTTGTCAATAAGCTATTGCACGACACAACCAAACTACAGAACTGTAAGCCAGCAAAATCCTCCATATATGAGAAACTATCTCTAGAAGGGCTCAGAGAAGCTGACCAATGGCTATTTAGCCCCCAGTGGACATGGATCTATCTGATGAGGGAGGGTCCCTTCATTGCAAGGCAGCCACATTGATTCTTAAACTGCTTTACATTGATGGACCCTTTTAATTTTTGGTGAAGACAACTTGCCTTTCGGTGTCTTATGGGTCCTAACTCTGTTCATGGCAGCTACTGGAGCCTCTATGGACTAGTGCTTCATGTCTTAAAAACTATCATTGTCTGTCGTCCTGGTCTCCTCCTTACCAAGATAAACATCATCATTTTGCTTTATCCTTTGCCATGTTACGTGGTGTTTAGACCCATGGTGCTGATATGTCTCTGAAATGGTAGCTTCCAGAAAGTGAACAGATGTGATTTTGTAAAGGATGATAACTTCTCTGGGATGTATGTGAGGGTGCTGTTTTTACTATGTGAGCCCAAGTTATCATGACTTGAAAAATACCTATTGTCATAGTTTTAGATAAGGTTGAACTTAAAGCCAAAGAACCTTCATACACACACACACACACACACACACACACACACACATATACATACATATGTATATACATATATATGTATATATAACTATCTCTAAAATAAAGACATAGCAGCATGTGCTTGTGAATTGATGTTTTTGAGCTATATTCAGGCCATTATGTTTATCTCTGATAAATCACATTTTTCTCACTATATTGGGTAGATTTTGAATTTTGGTTATTAAACAAATACAGCAGTAAGTCCAATGTTTCAACATTTTAATTGACCCATAATATTTGTATATATTTATTGGTTACATTATAGTAATGTCATTTGATACATGTTTACAATCTATAATGATAAAATCAGGGCAATTAGGTTTCCCATCTCCCCAAACATTTGTCATTTTTGTGTGTTGGAAGGCTTCAGACTTTTCTAGTTTCTTTTAAAAAGACCATAAATTGTCATATACCTCAATTTCCCTGCTTTGCTATAAAACAGGGATTCCCAGCTCCTGGGCCATAGGCCCAGGAGCCAGAGTTTCAGAGCAGGAGGTGAGCAGTGGGAAAGCATGTGAAGCTTCATCTGTATTTCTGGTTGCTCCTCATCAGTCAGATTACTGCATGAGTTCTGCTTCCTGTCAGATCAGTGGTCTGTGGAACAATTGTCTTCCATAAAAATGGTCCCTAGTGACAAAAATGTTGGGGTCCACTGGTACTAAACTTCAGAACTAATTCTTCCCAATTTAACTATATTTTGGCATCTATTGGCTAACTTCTCCTCATACCTTTCTTCATTGCTCTTGTTGTTAGGTGCCGTGGAATCAGTGTCTGACTCATAGTGACCCTGTGTACAAAAGATGAAGCACTATTGTTAGTGCATTTCTGCTATTCATAGGGTTTTCAATGGCTGATTGTTTATTGGTCCTTGTCTCAAGGCCACAGCACCAGATTTTCCCAGATGGTCTCCCGTCCAAATACTAACCAGACCGACCCTGCTTCGCTTCCAAAATCTGACGGGATCGGACGCCACAGTGGTATGGCTGCAGGCTCTTAGTTGCTACTGACCACCATTTTATTCTCCTCTTTGATGAGATCACCTTTTTTAGCTTCTCAAATGAGTGGGAATATATGATATTTGTGTTTGTGTATGTGGTTTATTTCACTTAATATAATGTCCTCCAGTTCCATCCATATTGCCACAAATGACTGGATTTCATCATTTTTTATGGCTCAGTAATATTCTATTATAAAACATCATTTTCTTTATCTTTTCATCTGCTGATAGATACCTTGCTTGATTTCATGTCTTGGCTATGATAAATAGTGGTCCAATAAATATGGAAGTGGAAGTTATTTCTTTGATATAATGATTTTGTTTCCTTTTGATTTATACCCAGTAGTAAGATTGTTGGATTATATGGTAGTTTTATTTTTAGGATTTTGAGAAACATCCATAGTGTTCTCCACAATGGCTGTGCTAATTTACATACTCACCAGTAATGTGTAAGAGTTTCTCTTTTTCTACATCCTCAGTGGCTTGCTATTTTTTGTCTTATTGTTATTGGCCATTCTAACTGGGGTGGGATGATATACCTCATTGTGGTTTTGATTTGCCTTTCCGTAATGATTAGTGTTGAGTATTTTTTCATATACTTGTTGATCATTTGTATGTTTTCTTCTGAGAAGCACTTGTTCAGATCATTTTAATTAGATTATTATTATTTTGGCCATTGAATTGTTTGAGTTCCTTATAAATTCTGAGTATCCCATGCCGGGCAAGTAATTTGCAAATATTTTCTGCCATTCTACTGGTTGTCTCTTCACTCTGTTGATTGATTCCTTTGCTGCGCAGAAGCTTCTTAATTTTATACAATCTCATTTGTCTATTTTTGCTTTTGTTTTTTGTGTATTTGAGGTCTTAGACAAAAATCTTTGCCTACATCAGTGTCTTAAAGTAGTTCCTCTCTGTTTTCTTCTACTAGTTTCCTAGTTTCAGATCTTTCATTCAGGTCTTTGATCCATGCTCAGCTGAATTTTGTATATGGTAGGAGTTAGGGGTTAGTTTCTTTCTTATGCACCATTTAAAGAAGGGATTGTCTTTTCTCCAATGTATGTTCTTGCCAACTTCATTGAAAATCAGTTGGTGACTATATGGGTTAATTTGTGTTCTCTGTTCTGTCCCATTGGTCTGTGTGTCTGTTTCTTTGCCAGTCCCATGCTGTTTTTGTTAGTATAGATTTGTAGAAGACTGTGAAGTCAAGTGTTGTGATGCCTACAGCTTTACACTTTGCTCATGACTGCTTCGGCTATTCAAGGTCTTTTGTGCTTCCATATGAGCATTATGATTGTTTTTCCTATTACTTTGAAGAACATCATTGGTATTTTGATGGGGATTGATGATAGATTGCTTTGAGTAGTTATGGACATTTTAATGACCAATTCATGAACATGAGATATCTTTCTACCTTTTTGTGTTAAAGTTAAGATATAAAGAGTAAGGAAAATAGAAAATTCTCTGAAAAAATTTGGTTATGAAGAAACTTATGCATGGGAGCAAAAGTGGTGATTTAAAATTAGAGACACTTGAGTTTGTGTATTTGCTGAAAAGGAGTCATTGAGGAAAGTGAAACAACCAGAAGTCAGAAAATACACCTAATAGAGCATTTATTAATTTGCTTTTGCTGCATAATGACCCACTCCAAAATATTTTGGCTTAAAAACAACGTGTTTATTCTTTCTCACAAGTCTGTGTGTTGACTGGGCAATTCTTTTGGTCTTGACTGCCTGATCTTTGAGGTTAACTGGTGAGTCACTTTGGCAGCATGATCTAAAATGGCTTCCTAGTGCTGACAGTTTGCTGGATATCATCTGAGGGCAGAGACCAGGCCATATGTCCCATCCTTCAGGCTAATTGGAACTATTCATGTGGTTGCAGTCCATGGTTTGCAAAAATGGGCAAATTTCAATGCTTGAGCTCTTTCCATTACTCGGTCTGCATCACATTTGCTATTGTCTCATTGGTCACACCATGTCACATAGAGAGCACCAGAAGCACTGTGAAAAAGTGTGGGTACTTGGAAATGTGATGCACTGGAGACTGTTGTTGAAGCCATGAATCACAGCAGAGGCAAGATGAGAAGGGAAGAGTGGACAGAAAGAAGGGCACAGTTTATAGGTGACTCTTGAAGAACTTAATTCTAGATAGAAAGGCATCAGGTAAAGGGAGTTTATTACTCATAACTGCATTATTTTTTTGACAATACTGGGGAGCTGAACCCACAGCCTTGTGCATAGTTTTTTTGTACTTGTACTGCTACTGAGCTGCTGCCTCCAGCCCCTTTTTTATTTTTTTTATTTTTAGACAGGGTCTTGCCAAGTTATGCAGGCTGCCTCTGGCCTCAAACCTGCGATCCTCCTGCCTCTGCCTCCAGAGATGCTGGGATTATAGGCATGCTGGGATTATAGGCCACTATGCCTGGCCACTCATAGCTTCTTTTTCATCTTTGAAGGAGTAGTGGCACATCAGCTCCTGGATATGAGGAGAGTAGAGGTATAAAGGTATTTATACAAAACAGGAGGACATGGCAATCCACTTCCTATGCAATCCTGAAATAATTATCCATTGAAAACCCTATGAGGGTCACTGTGAATCAGACCCAACTCCATGGCACCTAACATCAACAACAAAGGAGAGTAAGAGCACTTCAGAAAAACTACTAAAACAAGGAGGAGCTGATTAGAGACATGGAAAAAATGATTGCCACCAAATATTGAATGTCTTTTTTAAATATTTAAAACCACGAACTTGTGGTGGCATCCATTTAAAAGCTGTTTTGATATTTTTCCCAGCTGGACTCCTTAATTTGATTATAGGAATGGAGAAGGTATAAGATTAAATGGATCTGAGGTTCGATTTTATGAGAGTTGTTGAAGTGAGACATGGTGGAGTCTTGGTAGGGTATGGAACAAAAGCAAGAGCGGGAGGCTATGTATAGAATAGAGGTAAGAGATGTTTTGGTTCTGATAAGGATGTAGAAAAGGGAAGTTCATGGTTGTAGTAAGCTGTGGGACCTTGTGATTCTATAGATGGAGTATATGTGGGTTTGTAATGGAATGAGTTTACTGAAGTGAGGTACTGGGGATGGTCATTAATTAGGAAGGTCTATACTATATTGTGTGGTGGCTGGGGTTTAGCTCAGTTGCTCTGTACTGTCTAAGGCCCTGGGTTCCATCTCCAGCATGGCAAAAAGTGGGAGAAGGACCCAATCAGCCATTGAAAACCCTATAAATAGCAGAGAATCACTGACATAGTGACTGGTATGGCACAATATTGGGGAGTGTTTCATTCTAAATATTAAACAACTTTCATAAACAGTTGCCATTTCATGTTCTTTGGGAGGAGGGACCTTTTTCCAGTTTGACAAATCCTATTGTTGACTGAAATCTCTTCCAAGCCTCAGTGTATTCAGGGTTAAGACCTCCTCTCTCTCTGCCAACACATGCAAGCTCCTCCTTTTCTCCAGCTTTTCTTTGCTTTAGTACCTTTCCTTCCAGCCTGTACATAAGTCCTTTTGAAACCTGAGCTCCTCACTTGTGACTTGATTGATTTCTCTAAATGTCTTCCCATTTTCTTCCACTGTGGAGACATTTTTGGAGCCACATCGCCTCCTATGATCTTTGTTCCTGGGCTGCTGCCTACTTTTTGTCTGAACTTTAAAAAAAGACAAAAGAAAAGAAAACGTGTGTACCAATTCTAGGGTAGGTATCTAAGTATGTTGGTGAGTTTAAAAACCACATAACCAGTTTTTTCTAAGGTTTGTCAAAAATCATGAACTTTGGAATCAATTAGATCTAAATTTAATCCTTGCTTTACCATTTATTGTCAGAGAATACCTGGACAGGGCATCTTTTGAATCTGAACACTTATCAATTGGATGGAGGGAATAAATTTACTTCTGCTTTCATGAATAGAACCTGAAATAATACATGTCCTCAATGTGAAAGCATGGCACAAAATGGACACTCAGTAAATCTTCACTCCTGATCTTCTTCTCCCTGATCATTTATTTCTTCTTCTTGTTAAGTGCCATGGAGTCAGGTCCAACTCATAGCAGTCCTATGTGCAACAGATGAAACACTACCTCACACTGTGCCATGCCTGGGACTACTGCCAGTGCTTCTCTGATATTCACAGGGTTTTCAATGGCTGATTATTTTTTGGAAGTGAGCCGACAGGTCCTTCTCCCATTTCTTGTTGTTGTTGTTGTTGTTAGGTGCCCTCGAGTCGAGTCCAACTCATAGCGACCCTCATAGGGTTTTCAATGGGTGACTGTTTTGGGATTGCCTTGGGAATGGGTTGCCACGTCCTTCTCCCATTTTGTGGTGCTGGGAATCGAACTCAGGACCTCAGAGACTGCAGAGCAGTGCTCTACCAACTGAGCTAAATCCCAGCCCCCATTTCTTATTAGTTGGGTTTTAATTCAGAGAATATGCTTTTCCTGTTCTGAGTTGAATTTGTGAACAAGACAAAGAAAATTGGAAATCTTTAATGTACTAATAACTATGAATGTAAAAAGAATGAAAGCTGTCATCTTTTAATCTTTGATTCTTAGAAATATTATTGCAAGCATTACTATTACATTAGAAAAGATACATGGAATGATAGGAAAGGCTTATGAAAAGCAACCAGGTAAAACAGCTCCAAGAGATTTCAGTTCTGAAATCTCCAGTTCTTAGGAAAGTTCAGACACTGTCTATTGAAAACTACTGTGAAATTCAAGTTATTAGCCAGAGGCAATATCACCCATTACCAAGAGTTTGATTACAAAGCTTAACAAAGAGCAAGGTTCTAGGAGGAGATAGAATGTTAGACATATATATTTTAGATAGGGAGAATGATAAGGGAAAAGTCTTATGTATTTAGTTTATGTAAGGGGAAGATACAATGTGTAAGTACTGTCATCATTGTCTATCCTCTTATTAAAATTCCAGTAAGTCATATGTTGTTGTTGTTGTTAGGTGCTGTCGAGTCGGTATCCAACTCATAGCGACCCTCATAGGGTTTTCAATGGCTGACAGTTTCGGGATTGCCTTGGGAGTGGATTGCCAGGTCCTTCTCCCATTTTTGTGGTGCTGGGAATTGAACTCAGGACCTCAGAGACTATGGCACAGGGCTCTACCAACTGAGCTAAATCCCAGCCCCAGTAAGTCATATAGAGTTCCTAATAATAAACAGAAATTTGAAGGGAAAGAAATGGAGTATATTTTGGTAAAATATCAGTGGTCTTGACCCTGCTCCTGGGTGGACAGGTAAGAGCCCTCCCATCTGCCACTAACGTTTCATTTTTCTCCTTTCCCTGTTTTAATGTCTAGGGAGCTATTAATTATCCATTAAATGGAAGGTAGATGTACCTTTAGCATAATAGTAAAGTATTTGTTTTGCTAATCTTCCTATGAAAATAGGATGTGCCATGAAAGGTCTTTAGACAATAAAGACCTTATGTCTTTACACAAAGATTTTTAGACAGTACTGATTTTGGCAGGAACAGAGTAAAGCTTTCATGGGTCTGGAGCTAAAGTACCTGAATTGGAAGCCGGGTTGGCTGACCATGGTTAAGTCACATCCTAATCTTCACCCTTTTATGTGGAAGAAGGCAAGCATCCTGGCTATTAAGATTGGTGTCTAGGCTGAGGTTTAGCTTAGTTGATAGAGTGCTGCTCTGTGCTCTCTGAGGTCCTGGGTTCGATCCTGCACACTGAAAAAATGGGAGAAAGAGTTGGCACCGCATTCCCAAAACAATTGTTATTGTTGTTAGGTGTTGTCCAATTGAGTCAGATTCATAGGGACCCTCATAGGCTTTTCAGTGCCTGATTGTTTTGGAATTGCTTTGGGAGTGGATTACACATTATAAACCCTATGAATAGCAGAGAGGCACTGGGAATGTTTCATTCTGTTGTACATAGGGTTGCTATGAGTGGGACTCTACTCAATGGCACATCTTCAGAATGATTATTTTGCATTTTAGTTGCAGGGATATACTGACAGAAGTCAAAGAATATCTATTAGTTTGGGAGGCAAGTTTGTAGAAAGGAGACCTGGTAACCACTGTGATTGAGGGATCTACATTTGTTGCCTTTCTGATACAGCCATCTGAGATGAGTGTTGTCAAGGCAATATTCCAATTCTGATTCTGACCTGATTCTGATGAGTCTTTCATATTGTAAAATCTACATGTGAATTTCAATTAAGTTGATATCTCCATTAAAAATTAAAAACAGCATGAGATGATGATGATTTGAATAATTATTCCCTAACAAATTTGTTACTAATTTAGAAGGAATGACATAGACTAAGAAAGCTTTGGAATAAGCCTTAAAAAGCTGGAAGAGTTTGCATAGAGGTCCCAGGAGCCAAGGATGGCGTAGCAGGCACATCTGGAGAGGAAAGGCCAAAGGTATGGTTTGCTAATGGCAGGCCAACGCAAGAGAGAGATAAGTAGGGAATGTCATAGGAAATTTGAAGTGGGGTCATGTGGAGGAGTGTATGAGAGGCACAGGAGGAATTTTTCTAGAGAAAGATGATGATGACAATGATATTAAACTTAAGAATGTAGACTGGTGTACAAGAACCAAAGGAATGAGCATGTTTTCTTGAGAAAATTAGTTCTGTGAAGGAAGTAACCTTGGGGTCTCTTTAAACATCATGCATCTTGTGACATGCATAGGGACAGGAGAAAGTCCAAGATCAATCTAAACTTGAAGGAAAAATCATGCTATATTTCTCCCACAGTTATTGGTTTTCTTACTTGGAAATTGATTCACACTAAATAACATGTGTTTAAAAAATATCTTGGGATAGTGCCGCATTCATGGACTCATAGGTTTTGGTGGCTTCAAACAGAAACAAACATTCTGAACTATGTGAGGGTGGATGAAGTATTTACACAGCCGTGGCAGTCTTGAGGTTGGTTTCAGTGGTACTTTTTCAGCCAGTTGGTTGAGACATACCTGCCTAAGTAAAATAATGTTCCTGTTTTCAGTGGCTTTCTTGGTGGGAACAATAAATTGAATTTCCAGTCTGGGTCGGGCTTTCTAAACCTTTCCATTAAGAAGATAATCAGTGGCTCATCCTCATGCTTTTTGTGCTAACGAGAACCCAGAAACAGGGAAATATCTTTTTTTTTTTCACTGTGACACCTACTAGTCTACACGTTGTTGTTGTTATTGTTGTTGTTGTTGTTGTTAAGGTGCTGTCCAGTTGGTATCTGACTCATAGCAACCCTACATACAACAGGCAAAACACTATTGTCAGTGCTTGTCTGCTATTCATAGGGTTTTCAATGGCAGAGTGATTTTTGGGAGTGGATTACCAGGTCCTTCTCCCAAGCCTACAGTATCTGGTATTCCCAGGCAGTCTCCCATCCAAGTACCAACCAGGCCCGACCCTGCTTAGCTTCCCATATCTGACGGGATCAGATGCCACAGTGCTATGGCTGCAGGCATGGTCCGCACAGGACACTGTATAGACTGCATGTATTGTAGATTATATCCCATGAAAGGTCCTGTGCTGTCAGCCCAGCCCATACTTTGCTTTGTCAACCTGTTGGCAAGTTGTAGCTGTTCTTCCTGCCAGATCAGTCAGCTGAGATGGAAATATCAATCTGAGAAGATGTGTGCTTTATGCCATAAGTGTGGGAGAGGTGATATGATTGTCACAGATGTACATTTATGTTTTAAATTTAATAGCTGCTGTAGTGGAGATTTGGAGTAAGGAGAATGGTAGGAGAAACATAATACAAAGAGAATTTCCCTTTTCAGTTAAACAACGACAATTCATCTTTATCTTGATAGATGCCTTTTTTGATACAGATTTAATTCTGTTAAACTTTTTAATTGTTACTTATTTATGACAATTCTATATGAAAAGGGAAACTGTACTTAGTAAATAAGAAATTACCTATAAAGCCTAAATAGTATGCTAGGGTCAGAAATTGTAGAGAATTACATTATGCTTTTTTATTTTTTAGCTCTGTGTTTGGTGCTGTTAAATATTATGATTTTTTCTTGCATTTCTCCATGAATGTCTATTTGAGCTTTGAATTTGAACATGCCTAGTTTTTTATTTAAAAGAATATTTTGCTGATGAACTAGTCAACTGTTTGCCACCTTAGCAAGTTCAGGCAAGCATTAATGCCTTTTAATACTGCTGGCTTAAAAATGGGCATGGCAAAGTGAATTGAGTGATGGAAAGAGATTTCTAAAACCTCTTATTAAATGTTTGTTAACTTAAACCAACCTTATTTACTTCATAAATTAATATTTGTTTTGTTAAAAGTAAAATCCTATCTCACATAAGATGAATATGCATCAAAATTTTATTTAACTCATTAATTAATCAGAGAGCCAATGAGATATACAGCAAGCTCAAAAGAGAAATCAAAGTGCCATATGTGTATGGTCAGATTAGGAATATTGAAATGAATTTGCAAATGGATGCAAAATTGGAAAAACTGCCCAACATCCAGCGGGCAATAATCAGTTACAGTCCATAGATGCAACTTGCATTTCTATGGGTGGGAATTACTTGTATTACTATCCGTGTTCCACTAGTTTTCTGTTAAGTTCACGTCCTTTGCACAGTTGTAAAATAGTCTCCTCAAAAGCTCAAAAGGGTACACACTCCTACCAGGTCAGATTCTCTCATTGCATTGAAAGGATATACTATAATCTCTTATGTTCATTTGAAAATTTTACATACTTTTTTGTGTGTATCTTAGCTAAGGAGAAAGACATAGCTTAATTAATTTTGCAGGCATAAGAAATCAAGCTGTCATAGTGAGGATTGTCAGTCAGAAGCTGAGGGAACATTTGGTTGTTCCTTCCTTGATTCTAGTACCTTCACTATTACATCTATAGTTATAAATGTCTATTATACCTTCTACCTCTATCAGTCCCAAATGTAGCAAAATAATCTATGACCTGAAACCAGGTGCAAACAATGAGATGAAATGAAATGGCAATAAACAAACAAATAATAAAAAGTAAAAACTTCACTGCAAGTAAATCAGAGAAAAAGAAAAGGCAAATAGAAAGATGATTTGAAAGGATATGCATTCATTTCTTAACTCAACAAACATTTATGGAGTGAGCACCATGCTGCAGTACTGGGATCAAAGGTAGATGAGCTTTGATCTTGAGGGTTTCTTCCCTTGTAGGAGAGATAAAACAGCCTATAGTAACAATAAAATACAATAAAACAATCTAAAACTTTCTTGTGACTATGATGAAAATGACCTTTTATCACTGTGCATATTAGTAAATCCAGTGTTTGAGCCTATATTGAAAGATTTAGGGCAACATCATAATTTTCATAATTTAATAAGTGGAAAAGACAAAAAATTATGTAAATGTATATCTGATTCCAAATTTTAAAACAATATTTAATTTGTAAAAGTTGTTATATTAACTTTTATGATTATTTAGTGTCACATATGTCCTTATTAGCATAGGAAATCTGCATTTATTCTGATCTTGGAAATCAAGGACCAGGATGATATTTTTGCCATTGATCTCTAGTTCTTACCTTGAAATCTGGCACCTCGTATTTATATCCCTACACAGCTACCAGTTAAACACTGTTATTTACCTATTTTCTGCCTTGCTCAAGGCATCCTAATTTTGTCAAGCAACAGGGCACAATAACTCAGAGAAAGTCTGTGAGGTAGACCTTGGTTAGTCTAAATTGTCACTAATCCCATCACCATTTCCTCGCAGCTGGTTTCATGGTGACTGTGGAAAATGAGGCATAAGGGAAAGGAAGCTGAGGGCTCTGGGGAAAAATGTCTACCCAGATTTACAGAGACCAGAGAGCTGGGAGCTGTGGTACAGAGCTGTAATCCCAGCAACTCTGGAAGCAGAGGCAGGAAGATTGTGATTTCAAGGCCAGAAGCAGCTGGTGCAATTTAGTGAAATCCAAAATGAAATGAGTCTCAAAATAAAACATCAGAACAAAGGGGGAGTAGGCATGCAGCAGTGGTAGAACACTTGCCTGTCCTGTGCTGGGCCCTGGGTTCAACTTCCAAGTACTATTACAAAACACACACACACACACACACACACAAAACCAAAACCAAAAAACCCAACAGAAAATAACCTCCTAAAATTACAGAAGTGGAGCCCTTCTTCTTTCCTTCTTGACCACTGTTTTGCCACTTCCTGTTGTAGAAATGAGGAATCCAGAGCCAGGCGCAGTGGCGCACACCTGTAGGGTAATTCCACTGACTAGGGAGGTGGAATGCCTGCAGTTGTAGCAGTGTGGTGTTTGATCCCGTCAGATCTTGGAAGTTAAGCAGGGTCAGGCCTGGATAGTACTTGGATGGGAGACCTCCTGGGAACACCAGGTGCTATAGGCTTGGGAGAAGGACCTGGCAAACCACTCCCAAAAATCAATCCACCATTGAAAACCCTACAAATAACAGAGAAGCACTAGCAATAGTATTTTGTCTGTTGTACATAGGGTCACTATGAGTCCGATACTGACTCCATGGCACCAGCAACAACAGGGAGGTGGAGGCAGGAGGATCACTAGTTTTATGCCAGAGGCAGCCTTGTCACTTAGAGAGACCCTGACTGAAGATGAAAGAGTAAAAATGGGCTGGGGTTGTGGCTCAGTGGTATAGTGCTTGCACAGCATATGTGAGGCCCTGGGTTCTATCCTCCAGTACCACCAAGAGAAAAAAAGAAACAAGGAAGCCATATTGTGATCAGGAGGAGGAGAGCTAAGGGAATTTCAGAGAAGTTGAATTTCTTGTTATTAAGTACAATAACTCCTATTTAAGCCACTTTGAATAAATGTAGCTGAACATACTTTCATCTAAATTTGATATAATGTTGAAGTTAATTACAATTTCAAAAAATTATCTTGTAAATCTTTCCTTTCTTTGATAGTTATGACATGATAGCAAGATTCTAGGCCCTGGTTTCTTGGGTAAGTAAACTGTCCTATTTAAACTGAAAGATGGCATTCTACGCTGACTTTTTGTCACCATCATATGAATATACTGTTAAAAAAAACACATAAAGCTTACAGGTCATGATGCTAGTGTGCCATACTTATTTCTTTTTCTTGCAGTCAAGTGAATGATTCAACATTTAATCTCCAGTGTTCACTGACTTTCTTTTAAGAGGCCCTGCAGTGAATGCTTGTGGTGGGAAGGGATGGGGTGACCTAGAGCTCATTGGATGCCATGGTTGTGTGGTGCTCTTCACATGTCTGCTCAATTAATCCTTACAATAATGCTGTGTGGTGGGTTCTAATATATTACCCAGAAGGGAAAAGTAAGGCATAGATATGTTAAGAAATTTGTCCAGTGTGAGGCAACTGAAAAAGGTAAGTCAGAATTTGCAGGCAGGCTGCAGAGTTTGCGTTTTGGTCCACTGCATATTCTGCCTTTCATGCGAGCTGGTCTCTCTCAGATCCCACTTTGGCTGCTCACCCTGCCCTATCATCTATCAGCCACTCATATCATCCTCATGCTGAAATTACTCTTTCCAACACCGTCTGGCATTTTTTAAAAATTGACTTTCTCCTTTATATAACGTGGTTCAGACTCCCCACATCTCAGCTTCCATAACAATTCATTTTCCTGGATTGTTTTCCTACTTCCTGTAATGTTGTGCACTGTTCCCCTCAAGTTTTAATATAAAAATTACCGTTAGTGGACATGGTAGCTCCTGAATTAGACAGCAAATTGAAGGTGGCCAGGCGTGTTCTGCCTCTGCAGAACCAGAGCTCCCAGGCAGGTGCCCTCACCTGTCTCCTCTGAGTGACAACAAGGACAAGGAGGCTCTGTACAAGCCTTCCCTGCCATGCAGTGGCAGCTGGAGAGCATGGGCTGCT
The DNA here is from genome assembly GCA_007922755.1 of Pedetes capensis. NCBI lineage: Eukaryota > Metazoa > Chordata > Mammalia > Rodentia > Pedetidae > Pedetes > Pedetes capensis. The sequence continues at coordinate 18,412 of VMDO01001553.1, read as the reverse complement.
CCTTTGGCTGCTTCTGGCTTTGACTGTTCAAGGCTCAGCTGTCTCAGGCCAGGCTGGAAGCCCTGCTGGCTCAGGAAAGGGCTAGACTAGCACACCTGTAATCCATCCACAGCCCACATCAATTGCAAAGCTCTGGCATAGACAGTGGGAAGCGATCCAAGTTTACAAAGCAGCATCGGAGAGAGATTAATCTGACAGTCGTGTGCATGTGGAGGGGGTGTTTGAGGCAGGAAGACAAAAAGTGATTACCAGAGTCCAGGTGCGAAGTAATGAATACCTCTAACATGGCATAGGAGGAATGAAAAGAAGGGCAATTAAGAGATACAAAACTTCATAGGAAACGGGAAGAAAAATGACATCCTAGAATTGAACCTGGATGACTGGGGAAATGATGGACCCACTTAAGGGATAAGGAAGAGAGTGTCCAGAGGGAGAGTTGGCTTCCGTATAAAGCAAGGTGGTAAGCCAGGCTGGGCAGACCAAGCTTAATGCAGAGAAGGGGCAGCCACGTGAAAATCGAAGTGAGAAATACAAGGACAAAGTTTAGTGGTGGGCTCCGAACTTCAGGTTTCTGCTTAAGAATTACTGATGAGAGATAGTGGGTGCTGAGGTTTAGCTCAGGTGGTATGGTGATTGCTCCAGGAGCACTGAGTCCCTAAGTTCAATCCCCAGCGCTGCAGAAATGGGAGAGGGACCTGGCAACCCACTCCCAAAACAATTAGTCATTCAAACCCTTTGGATAGCAGAGAAACACTGCCAGATAGAGTGTCTCTTTCTTTCTGTTGTACATAGGGTTGCTAGGAGTCACACTTGACCATACAGCACCTAACATCAACAACAAGAGTTGTTGTTGTTGTTGTTGTTAGGTGCTGTCGAGTCGAGTCCGACTCATAGCGACCCTATGTACAGGAGATCGAAACACTTGCCGATTCTGTGCCAGGCAAACCATCTTATTTATGTTTAAGCCCATTGTTGCAGACACTGTGTTAATCCATCTGGTGGAGGGTTTTCCTCTTTTCCGTTGACCTGCCACTCTTCCAAACATGATGTCCTTCTCCAGGGATTGTTCTC
>VMDO01001553.1:0-17241 GCA_007922755.1 Pedetes capensis | reverse complement strand
CAGCAGTCAAGAAATCCAAAGACGCATTGCTCTAGGAAAAGCTGTGGCAAAAGACCTCTTTAGAGTATTGAAAAGCAAAGATGTCACATTGAAGACGAAGGTGCGTCTGAACTCATGCCATGGTATTTTCAGTCGCATCATATGGTTGTGAAAGCTGGACATTGAACAAGAGAGACAGAAAAAGAATTGATGCTTTTGAATTGTGGTGCTGGAGACGTCTATTGAATATACCATGGACTGCCAAAAGAACGAGAGACAATAGTTAAAATTCTGGTGTGTTGGCTCATGCCTGGCAGGCCAAGGCAGGAGGTTCTCAGGGTTGAGGCCAGAGGCTGCGTTTGTAACTTGAGACTTTGTCTCAAGTCGAAAGATAAAAAGAGAAAAGTAAAAAATCACCCGGGGGGTGCAGCCCAGTGGTAGAGAACTTGTGAAGTATGTGGGAGGTCCTGGGTTCAACCCCTAAATACCACAAAACAAAAAACAAAACAAAAAATAAAACAAAACTCAGAGTAGATGAAGTTTTTGAATAAGAGTGCATAAGAGAAAAACATGATAGGGTTAATCCTTGAGGTCGTTTTTTTCAAAGTATGGTTCCCAGAGCAGCAGCAGCAGCAGCTGGTAACTGATCTAAATGATCAGCCCTCACTCCAGACCTACTGAACTAGGAGCTTTGGAACCAGGGCCCAGTAATCCTTTTTTTTTTTTTTCCTTCCTTCCTTCCTTCGTTCCTTCCTTCCTTCCTTCGTTCCTTCCTTCCTTCCTTCCTTCCTTTCTTTCTTTTTTTCCATTTTATTTTTAGGAGCCTGCTGGGTATTCAGAGGCATAGTGCAGTTTGCAACCCCCTACCTTAAGGTTCTGTTCATATTCTGAATGTAGATCAGGAAAATAAGTCAACAAGGGAGGACCCACAGCAGCAGAAGGTAGAAAGTAAACTATAAGTGGAATAATGAGAAAAATGACAAATGAGTATCCAGTAGAAAAGGGACAATGAAGAATGAACAACTGACCAAAAAGTCAAAGGAAGGCTTGGTTGTTGGAATTGTTGGAAGGAGCAAAGTCATTAGCTTGTTATCTCTGGGTACTCAATTTTATGGAGATTAAAGAGTGAGTGGTAAGTGAAAAACCACATGTATTGTGGGAAGCCACCTTTTTTGTACTAATAAAGATATTAAATGGAATAACAGCAGAAAGGCAAACGTATTTAAAAGGAATGTGTTTTTCTCCTATGATACAGGGGAGACTTCAGCTTGTGTTAGTAGGAGGGAAGAGCCAGCAGGGAGGCACAGGGTGCTGGTTGGAGCCGGATCCTGCTTTGTTTACTCTGTATTTGCAAAATTTTATTTGTACATTTCTACCTCTATTTCTATTTTCTATTTGTGACATATTTGTTATTTGCTGATGATGTCCGTTTGACAACACTTTGTGAGGGCCATGCAGAATCTGAATTTTCTAGTACAAGAACCATGCAAGACTCCAAATAGCCAAAGAGAATATCTTGTAGGACTACTCATTAAACTAAACATCTGTATTAACATTTTTGGAGAAAGGTATCAAACTCGGCACTCCCTGTCTTAGAAAATACAAAAACGCCCTTCCAGACAGATAATGACGGGGGCAGCAAAAACCCTAGAAGACCTTTGAATTTGATTTTTTCTTTTAAGGATAAGGTGGTTCAGGAGGGATTTAAAAAGTTCATTGGAATGATAATCTGTTGTATAGGAATTTTACTTTCTTCATCATATTTTTATGGAAGAATTCTAATTTGTATTTACATACATAGTTCTTTACTACTATAAACTTTAGTAAAAAGAAGTTGCTTGAGTTCTTTTTTTTAAAATGGAAACATCAGGGTAGATGAGGTAATATTCTGTTTATGCTCCTATCTTTTGTACTTATAATCTGTTAATGCTATTATGTTTATATAACCTTTTATTCTTTGAAAGTTATTTTCAGTAATTTAATTTAGTTCTCAGATGTGTGATCTTTGGTGAGTTAGCCAGTGTCTTTGTACATCAATTCTCACACCAGAAAAATGGGTTTATAATATGAACCCACTTCAAAGGACTTCAGGGATAACAGCAAAAATAACATTAAAAATATAATGACAATTTTAACTCAACTAGGTAATTTCCTAAATAATCAGTACATAAAAATAAAACTTTTCATCAGGATTTATAATTGGGGATATTATGACTAAATGAAGCAATATGCCTTATTTAATTCTAATTAGAGTTTAAGTCCCTGTATTAAAATATCAGCAGTTCTTTCATTCATAGCACAGCATATTCACACAGATATACTACAAGTCAAATAATTTCCTCTATATAATAAATAATTACAAATACATATGTAAGTATATATGGGAGAAGACATTCTATCTTCCAGTAGCAAAATTATAAAATGTACACATAATATTCGAATCAAAATTTGTGGTCCACAACTATTTGTAAGAATGACAGTGAAGGCTGGAACAGATTGGGGAAAATTGCTTTGCAGAATTTCTGTATTCTCAAAAAGTCATAAAATGCTATGTTTGGGGATGTATGAGTGATTCTTGGAATTCTGTCCTTAGAATCTTCTAATCTTTTAGATTACATCAGTAGACAAGTTTAGATATTTGTAGTGTATTTCTATCCATTGTTGGAAAATGAGACCTGTAGGTGTGACTTCTTTTTACTTGTCTAACAAGAGAGAAAGCAGGATTACCTGAGTAGGTATGTATACGTGTGTGTGTACACATGTGCATGGACACACGTGATTTTAGAAGAAGGTAGCAAAACAAGGGTTTACGGGTATGTTAATCTGTTCTGGTGACTCCAAGGGATACCAGGGAGAACTTTTTTCTGTTAGTGTGTGATTAAATAGATGATATGGTGTCATGGACATTGAATGGTTCACATCTGGTCTGTCTGAGTTTGGTTAGCTTTCTTTATTTGGGTTTTTCCATGACATTCTTGTGGAAAGCACAGCTATCTTTGAAATACATTGATAAAGTGGTTTCTTTTCTGTATAGATTAAAAGTTTTTCTCCTTTAAGTAGATCTTAAGGATACCTACCTCAACCTTTTTATTTTATAGATAATGACACTGAAGCATAAAATATTTATAATCCTGTGTTTTAGCAGCTTCAATCGCTGTAACAAAGTACCACAGACTGAATGGTTTATAAACATCAGAAAATTACTCCTTAGAGTTCTGGAGCCTGGCTATTGGCCGACTGGAAGTTCTAGAGGCTGGAAGTCAGATTGCCAGTATGGTCAGATTCTGGTGAGGTTCCTCTTCAGGGTTATAGGTGGCCAGTTTTGCATTATATCCTCACATGGTCAAAAGAGAAAAGTTTCTGTGTAGAGAAATTGTGAAATATATTAATGCAAGGGCACAAATCACACTCATGGAGACTCCATGCTCATGACTTCCTGAACGTTCCACCTTCTAATGCCATCACATTGGGAGTTATAATTTCATCTTAAGCATTTTGAAGGAAACAAACTTTCACATCATGACAGTTGTTTCCCTTACCCCTTCTTTAAAAAAATATTAATAGTTTTGAAAAATCTAATTTGACTATGGAGAGAAGACAGCAGAATTTCATTTTCTATTCTTTATACTGCTTGGTCTTCAAATATTCTTTTCTTCAGATTAAAAAATATATGCCTCATGTGTACTTTCTCTTAATGTATTTTGACCTTATCACTCTGGCTGTATCTGTAGAGAATGAGTCATTCTTCATTTGTACCCTTGTTTACAATAGATGTTCTGATCTTTCTACTTACTTGGAGTTTATTAAAGAATTATTTGTCTTGCCATCTCTGGGCTCTGAGAAGCATGGAATTGTTTTTCTCCAGTATTCTTTCTAATCCTTATTTTGTTTTTCTCTGCTATGTTTTTATGTTTTAGTTTTGTGAGTACAATTTATTATGTTACATAAAATAAAATGTTTAACACATTTTCAACTTGTTTCTTTCTAGCAGATATGTTTTACCATAACTTAATTCAGAGAAACACCAGCCTGGGGTTGGTCCTATATAGATGCTTTGGATCTAGATGGCGTGTGTCCATGACATCTTCACAATCATAATGTGAATCGGTTTTCCATTGCCACTGATGGATTCAAGGTTAGAACTTTACAGTTGTCTAGGATATTCTTTGGTAGAATGCCTTGGGATGTAATTATCTTAATTATTTTCATATAAATTGCATTTCCTCCTACTCAGAGAGATTGATGTGGTGAACATTCAACAAAGTAAAGGAGATAGTTGATCATAGGTAAAATTTGTAAGTGGCTGCTGGCTAAAAAAAGGCAATTCAGTCCTTTTCAGAAACATGCATATAAAAAGAATGTTTAATGTATATCTACATTTAAAAAGAAATGTAGAATGCTTCAAGAATTTTCCTATAGTCCCTGAATGTGACTGATACTTTGTTTCTTTTGTTTTAGTGTAGGCCAATTGACTCATTTCTCAAAATCAATGTTAGCTATACTCTTGTTTTTGAGAATTCCTTTGTACCTCTATAGATTTCTCTCACCCACAAAGATTCTAATTATTGTGCCTGGATAAATCTGAAGCATCAGAATTTTTACAATTCCCCTGGTGTTTCTAATATGTAGAGATTTTGGGGACTCATAGTGGAGTCTGGTGCCTCACTACTTCCCTGCTTTCCTTTCTTTCCATGTGCTGATTCCCCCACCAGCTCCATGATGTCCTTTTATCTGTTACTCACCTCACTCTTTTATCACTACCACCTTGATGGCTCTCTTCTCCCTTACAGAACTCCCTTATAAGGAGACTGGAACATTCCTTACTTTGTGTTTTTCCTTTAAGTCTCCCTTAAATTCCTTCTCACATTGGTTTGCATTTGCTTATTTGTTATGTGGCATTATTTTGTGTGCAGAGATCCTGTCATGTAGTTTTACGTTATCGGAAGCTATCAGAAAGCAGGGCACATTGTAGACCTTCCTTACATGTTTCCTGAGCAATTTTCAGATCAATCACCTTTCTTCATATAACACTACGCTTTTCTTTGTCCTATTAAAAATAACAGTAAGGAGTCCATAGTTGTAGTTGCTTAGTGCTAATTAAATTGCACCCTTTAAATGGGATTTTAATTTTGTATCCTTTACAAAATAACAACATTTTCTTATTGGTTCTTATTAAAAAATCTTTTTAATGCTCTCTGATCAGCCTAATTTATACAAAGTGGGCAAAAAGTGTCTCAATTTATTCTTAGGTCACCTTTCTAAATTATTTTTGACTACACTCTTCTCTGTCATTGTTTTCTCAAGCTGGTGGTGTGTGCAGGGGAAATGTGCATCAGGCCTTGTGGTCACACAGAGATCTGTTGGAATCCTGATCTGCTAAACTTGCTCGGAGACATTGGTCAAGCTTCTTTACTTCTCTGCCTCTTAGGATATTACTCTGAAATAAAAAATTTTGTGTACTCTAAAGGATAGATATACAAAGTAAAGGAAACAATACACCTAAAACATTGAGGATCAAGAAGTACTATTATTTAGATATCTAGTAGATGTGCAAACACTTTTGCAATGGAATAGCCTCCACGCTACTTAACTGAGGTATTTTACTTTGAATAAAATAAATTGTAGCTAATAACTATACATACATCTGTGTTGGTAATTTTTATGTTGATGTAGATCAATAATGTAAAATGTAACTGCTGCTCAATTGTCTTCTCACCTTCCTTTCTTAAGTCACTGTAGAATGGGAAAGTGGGACTATTTTGTAGTTATAAACTTAAAGGTTTGTCATATTTAGAAGCATTGTTAATACAGGGAAGCTTTGCTAGTCCTATTGGACTACCAAATAACAAGACTTGGACACACTGGTATACAGAATTGACATTTCTTTGTTTTGAGGAAAATGAAAACAAAGCATCCAAAGTCATAAGTCAGAGGATTTGTACAACACATAGAATCTTTGTCCCTAATGCTGTACAGGGGATAAAAGACTCTCTCCAGTGCCTGGTATAATCTCCCTCTATATTCACGTCAAAACCAGCTTATGTTCTTTGGCAAACTTAAGACAACTAATTTTTGTTTATGTTTCCTTTTCATCACAGACTTGTTATTTTATTAATTCCACCTAAAATTGGTCCTGGGTTAATTGATATTAGGAAAAAACTAGTAAAAAAAAATCAGTTTTATGTTTAACTAGCTGTTAAATGCTATCTAGCAAGAAACGTGAAATTTCTTCCTACGTAGAACATTATGATAGATATAAATGGAATCACGTAAACACTATTTCCTTTGGAATTGATGCATATCTTATATTGTTTTTTGTTTTTTGTTGCAAACACAGGCCAATGATTGTATTAACAAGATTTCAAGAGCTAGCCAAATTGGAGAGTAACTTAATATTATTTAGTGCTCAAAAGTTAACAAGCTTTATGTTAGTGCATGAGTTCAAGTTCTACCAATGAGTACAAAATGAAACCCTGGGTGCAGAGTCCAGATTTAAAATATGAATTGCTTTTTAAAAAAGATGAAGTTTAACAGCGTACAGATTTCTTTATAGAATTTAAAGAATGGAAAACACTTGCAAAAATATCAGCAGGCAGGGGCAGGAAGAACAAACGGTAACCAAATTGGTTCCTGTGACAAACCATAACATTTACTTTAAACCATCAACGTGCTACTCAGTAAAAGGCAGGCTACCACTCTTTTAATAGATCCCAGGCCTTGTTAAACTCACTGGTCTGCAAGAATTACCCAGGTCAAGAGCAGGTCAAAAAGTGAAAACCCATGTGAAAGTAAACTTTGAAATATCTGCTTTTGAAGAGCCCCAGCCGAACGTCTCCTCTGTAGTAAATACACTTCTTTTTTGTGCGTGAAAGTGTTCGATATACTGTACTTTAAGTACAAGCAGGGAACATAAACAGCAGGATGCTATTGTGTGTCCTTGCTGTTAAGTGCAATTTCAACCTTCTCTGTCATTGGTTAATCTTTCTTATGTATTTATTTGCTAAAGCCTGAAAAAAAGATGGTAAACTTAATGAAGGAAAGAAGTTCAGTCTGTTTTGAGTAGTTGACCCTCTATTTTGTTTTAAAATATCTACACTCTATTAAAAACCAGAGCCATGATTTCCTCATAGGCAGAATAAAGAAACTGGAAGGTGACTCACTGTGGAATTTATTTGCCTGGTAAACTGGGTATTAATCTGGCCTCCAATACACTTGCTCCAGATTTTGTTCAAGTGTAAGGTCATACTGTGAAGCTGTTTTTCATTTTGTTTTATATGTGTTAATATAATGCCTTATGAATTACCCTAGAGTTTTGTTCTGACAGCTAAAAAGCATAATCGTTTTTCCTTTCAAGGGGATTGAAAGCAAAGCAATTGACTCTATATTTGAAATGATTTATCTAAGGTCTTTTCTCTCACATCTTGTCTTAATGTTCGTAGAGAATATTCTTTGAGTTTTACTGGTAGCATTGTATTTATCAAGTTCTTGGCCTGTTTTCCAAAATTGAGACCATCTTAGGGTATGATCTTTTATTGTTTATTGGCCAAAATGCCTGCAGAGTTAATGGGCACCATATCATGATTTTGATAGGAAAGAAATAGTCTCTTGAGACTTAAATCTGAGTTTTCCTTGGCGGGGGGGGGGAAGAGAGAGAGAGAGAGAGAGGAAGGGAGAGAGAGAGAGAGGTTGAGAGAGGTTGAGAGAGAGAGAGAGAGAGAGAGAGAGAGGCAGAGACACAGAGAGAAATGAGATACTTCTGTTATCTGCTAAAGAAAAGGAGAGAAAAGAAAGGTGTACTTTTTCATGCATTGGACCACGGGATGAAATGTTTCTGTGTGACTGTCCATGAGCAGTATTAATTGTAAAAGACAATGTCATATTCTGTGTGAAGACAGAAAAAAGATGATATGTTTTCTTTAAACATATGTGAAAATAACAAACGTGCAAGAATATATGTGATGGGTGCCAAATGATGGTGGTGGTGGTGGTGGGAGGTGGAACTGAATAATAGCTAGTAGTTAGAGAGCTCATACCATGTATCTGGAATGTTCTGAGTACATTATATGTCTTAATTCATTTACTTCTCACAACAACCATAGGAGGCAGGTACTGTCATTGTCTTTGTGATCCACAGCAGATTAGGGAACCCACCCTAAATCACAGAGCTGGTAAATGCAATAACCATATGCAAACCCAGTAATCTGGCTCCAGTGCCTGTTCTTTGCAACACAGTACTAAGTGAGGTAATATTTAAGAAATAGGGTTACCAAAGGGAGCTTTGTGCAAAAAGTGGGGTTTCAGTTGATTGCAGAGGCCAAATAGCTAGACTAGTTACATTTGAGGATGGTCTGTGGCTGCCTCTGTCTCTATTGCTCCCCTGGCACAGAGCCCTGGGCTGGTGCACAGTAGGCACACTATGATTGAATACAATCTGGAGTGCTAGGCCTGGTGTCATCTTCATCTCCATCCATCTGGCGATACATTTTAATATTGTACTTGACATTGTATTTCATTGGATGTGAACTTTTAAAAAGCCTCCATAAAGCTTAAAAGCATATGTACATACTCTACTCAACTTTCCTCTTTGGTGAAACCTTTTTAAAAAAACCAACGTAACTCCAGTTACTCCATTCACTATTCTGCCTGCTCAGTGTAGTTCTAATAACTACAAAGAACTGGCTTCTATTTGTCTATATGTCCTAGCTCTTTAATGTTCACTTATTCTCTTCAGATCTTTCCTTCTAGGTCAAAGCCATGGTAATAAATTTTATTTCAGCTCCTTTATGTTTTTGATCACAGTAATTCAGTTAACTGCTAACAATAGAGATAAATAGATGTTCTAAAAGGGGATGGAACAACAAAGAAGAGTCACATGGTCTCTTCAAGATATTTGAATAAGACTTACTTAATATATTTTAAATTTAATATATAATTAAAATTAATATATATTATAATATATAAAATATATTAAAAATAACATTTTTAGCAATCAACATGGTTTTTATTGAAGATTTCCAAAATCTTTGCCCTCAAGGAACTTATAGTCTTGTGGTATATTCAAAAGAAATAGGAAAACACAATATTTGGTATTTTTTAAGAACAGTGGCTTTGAAATCAGACACTTGCCTTTGCAAATCCCACCTCTGTGGCTTTTGGTCCACTGACAAAAGGAAAATTACTTTCTTGAAGCCTCTTAAGACTTATTATTTGTGAGGATATTCACGAGAATTATATAATATATAAATACTTGGCATTGTTGTCTTTGCAAGGAAATAATTCAATAAATTGTATGTTGGCTCTAATAGTAATTACTCTTGTCTTTACTTGTGGAAGGAATCCAAGAGGATAAATGTTGATTCTTTGGAGCCTTCAGAACACTTTCCTGGAAAAGGTGGACCTTACAGACTAGGGAAGAAAGAAGGGGGAAGCATTTCCACAAGAGAAAGCATATGGCCAAAGACATGGCAAAGGGTATAAATCTGTCTTCTGTAAAGCCACATAAGAAGTTAGCCAGCTTGAGGAGAGGTCAGAGCACTAGATTGGTCTCAGTGGTGCTCCTCCACTATGTTGAGACATGCCAGGGCCGACTTCCAGTTTTTACTGCATAAATGGATAGTTGATTTAATGACTCCTAAAGAAGACATAAGGCATGATTAAAATGGTATTTTGGGAATATTGGTCTGACCTGGATGGAGGTATACTGAAGAGGAAATGGGTTTTGATAGACTTTTATGTAGTAATCTGAAGAGCTTTGATGAGTATCTTGTCAAATGAGCGTGGAAAGTGTAGTTACTGCAAAATGAGGACACCAGGAATCTGAGAGAACCTAAGAAATGGCTCAGAATATTTATGAGGTGTCAACCAGAAAAAAGTGAGGGAAACTCTGTTTTTAATTTTTATTTTTCTTTCTTAAATATTTAGGTATTTTAACATTTCAAAAATACTGTTAATAATATTGTAGTGACTACTCTAAAACAGTATTGTCCTCTAGCTCTTGTAAGATACTGTGGTGATATGAAAGGTTAACTGGACTGAGGATTTAGGATTTAATATAAATACCAAGGTCTTCTAAGTCTTATCAAGTCTTAAACCACATTGTTTAAATTGAGTTTTATCATAACTATCTCTTCTTTAAGTAAATTACTTTCTGATGTGCTAGGGGGGGAAAATCCTTTCACATTAACCAGATGAAGTAACATCAGTTTGCTTTCGAAATTGTCTATTTTATTATCTCACCATTTTTTTTCCTTCTGTAAAGTGAAACCAGGAAGAAAAAAAAAGTCTTAAGACAACGTAGTTATATCTTTAATCATCTCAAAGGTGGAATGAAGATAATTCAAAGTAGAGTGTTGGAATCTCTGCAGATGAGGTGGAGTGGGGGGAGGGGAGATCTGTGCTGCATTACTCAACTTGATGCAGTTGAAACTTGACCAGGAAAAAGCCACTTTCTCAGTGAGTAAAAATATTATTCATTTTTTTGGGGGGAAGCATAGTGCAGCACCTCATTTTTAAAAGCTGTAGGTATTTTATTGATGCCAATAGCATTAGGATGAGTCTGTTTTTAGCACATTGTGTTCAGTGATTTTTAAAGCAAGCATAGTTGCAGAAATAATGCTTCTGCATTCCATTGCTAATGGGAAGTAATTGAAAGATTTGTGGACATAAAATAATTTAGTTATGGCTACAAAACAAAAACAGTTTTAAACTACTGATTTTTTTGTTATCAAACTTTTCCTTTTTGTTATTTTACTCTGGACCATAGCTTTAAAAATGCAAGCCTTTGTGTGTAACTGCAATGATTTAATTTCAGAAATGTATGACAATTTGTGTTATTTCACTTTTACCTGCATACTAAAAACCACAGATGTCACAAGTGAGATGTTTTATCAATATTATTTCCCAAATAATTTTGTAGCAATTTATTTGAACAACTTGATATTCTGAATTTGGGCTATTTTGTGGATATTTAAATGTCATTGTATAAACTGTACATCTGAAGGTATACGTCAGTCTAAATATTTAGGATTTTAGTACACACTTTCAAAAGTTAAAGAACGAACATTTCAAAGTGACACAAATTGATGTGGAGGTAATAATTATTAGAAAATAATTATCTACCAGTTTTTACTAGTTTGGTTTAATTGGAACTTTAAAATATTGTAACAATAGCGATGTTCAGTTAAAAATATTTTTGAAAATTTGTTCTTTGTGGTTTTGTATCTTTGTTTGACTGGGAAAGAAAAATTGTGTAGAGATGAAGAATGAGAGCTTTTTGTTACAGAGTTTGCACCATTTCCTAGGGTGGAACCCTACTGACAATCTCTTTTAATCTTTGTGTTTAATTATTAATTATTCTGTTTGTTTGGCTTTGCTTTCTGGCACTGTCGTTATGGAGACTAAATGGCACTATTCCGTTTCATCAGGATGCTTGCATTTTTATTTCTTACCTAAATACTATGTTCAGCTTATTCAAAGAACAGTCTGAGATATGTGACTACTTGCTAAAGAATTGCTTTTTCTTAATCTTTAGACATAGATTCATAATTTAGAAAAGGCTATTTGTTGTTCTGCTATAGCCTGGATAACATCCTTTGTATTGAAAAATCATACTGGAGGCTGTTTATTTACAAGGATCTAAACATGTGTATCTTTATGACTCGCTCCTGTCACAATGAATCACCAGGTATAAGTTGTCCTTTGTTGGTTTGGGTAAAAATCAAATGAAACCCACCAGGAGATCTCAGAGTGCATTGTCGGAGAGTGTAAAACTGCTGTGTTGATGACAGATCATACTGTTTTTATTAAAGCTAAGAACATTGACTTGACTTTGCTTTTTGACCCTGGTACTCTACTGTCAAGGTGATTTTATTTCTACAAATTTTCCTTCTGCTGCCTCATCAATGATTCACCATAAAACATTAGACAAATTCCCATCATCTGTATGTGATTATAGCAGGTTCTGTTGTGCTGTTCACTGCAATGAAAAAGATGTTTTTCAACTTTGTATAATGAATTTGCTAATGTTCTTCTCTTGCACAGTGCCTCCTTATTTTAATACCAAAGTATAAAATGATATAGATTCAATATAAAGCATCCTGATGTACAATTTAATAACATTTGCTAAAATCTTTAGACAATCTTCATATATTTTTACAAAGAAAAAAATGCTGTGTTTATCAAATAATGACTTCTATATGGGCAAGATATATGGGGTTATCTGATCTCTTAAATACATTAATATAGTGGGGCTCTCACTTCTCAGAATTATAACATAGTATATTTAGGAAATTATTTAAAAATATCCTAAAAAGTAGTAGATAAAAATAGGTAATATCTATAAAATTCTGAAGCTGCTTACACTAGTATTTAACCAGCCACCTGTGAAGAACCAGGCACTTTGACTCAGCTTTCTCTTTGTAATCTCAACTTGGTATTTATTTGAAAGTGGTGCTATCCTATGCCTTGAAACAATTATTTACAGCATGAAAAAGATGTGGTAATACTTTTTTTTTTGTTGTTGTTAGGTGACATCCAGTTGGGTTTGACACATAGTGACCCAATGTATAGCAGAATGAAGCATTGCACTATTCTGTGCCAGACACACGATCTTATTTATGTTTAAGACCATTGTTGCAGACATTATCAATCTATCTAGTGGAGGGTTTTCCATTTTTTTTGTTGACCTGCCACTCTCCCAAACATGATGTCCTTCTCCAGGGATTGGTCTCTCCTGGCTACATGTCTAAAATATGTAAGACACAGTTTAGCCATCCTTGCTTCCAAGGGGCACTCTGGTTGCACTTCTAGAACAGATCTGTTGGTTCTTTTGGCAGTCCATGGTATATTCAATTATCATCTCCAGTACCATAATTCAAGAGCATCAGTTCTTATCCTGTCTCCCTTGTTCAATGCCCAGCTTTCACATGGTGTTATATATTCTATAAGATTATACAATAACAATAAAAACAATAGTAATCATTGACTGTATATTAACTGGTATATACTTTATGTACATTGCCTCATGTAATCTCAATCTAGCACTCTAGGTATAATGATGCTAAAGCTGAGTCTCAGAATGGTTAAGTAGCTTGTTCAAGGTTTCATAACTGATTAGTAGGAGTGTAGAGAATTAAATACAGATTTACCTAAATCAAAGCTAGTGCTTTTTTGGCAGAAAAAAATTAATAAATGAAATAGGTTTGAAACATGGGCAGTCTACCTTTAGACTCTATTCTTTCACTGCTATAATATGGTGTTACTCTAAGAAACATGGTTCATATGATACTCTTCCTAGGAAGCTCTTGGTGGCTACATCTTGCCTAATAAATTGTCTAGAAATATTTCCTCATGGCAATCAGAGCACTCTCTTAGGCCCTAGCTTATCATTTCTGCCTCATCCTCTACAATGTCCTTTTAAATGTCCTATACTCTGACCATACGGACTTTATTATGCTCATTCCCAACACACCTTTTGATTGCTCTTTTTAGGGAAAAGTGACTTCCCTCAGTTTTTCTATGTGGAGAAATTTTTCCTAAGCACACTATCAGTCTCCCTCTGTCCCAAACTTGCCCACCTCCAGAAAGGTGAAGTGACTTTGGGAAGAATGACTGGTTGGTACCGTGCTGTGCCAGGGCACAGGTCTGTGTGTGCTATCCAACTCTCGGATTCCATTAACAGCTATATTTGGCTCTCAAACCAAATTGCATTTAACATATTGGCATCCTTTAGTAGTCAAGTCCAATTTTGGCTTCTGTGTTCCTTCTTTGTTTTATTTCTCAACTTGTTGAACCTAGGTTGGCAAGGGTGGGTGCTATTTATTGATGACACTGAGATTCCAAGAATGCCATTCCCTTTGGTATCCTCCCTATGCCTTATCCTTCCTGGCTTCTTCAGTGTCCCCCTATTTGTCCTATTTAACATTCAAGGCCTTCTAAGATGCCTTTTGTTCTTTACTTTTATGATAGCCACATGTGAATAGAATCATTCCTTCCTTCAAACCTCCTCAACACTTTGTGGTTACCTCTTTAAATAATATTTATCTTAGCCCTTATCTTTTACTTATTCATTTTATCAGCATGAAGCCTCACCATGTGCATGTCACAGCAGTGAATGATTCAGACTCTTTATCTCTCTTGAATTGTTAGCCTAGCAGCATGGATTGAAAAGTAATGACAATGGTGTGAATGATTAATGGATGTGCACAGTGTTATAGGGAGAAGGCTATGTCAAGGGATACCTAACCTAATCCCCTACCCATCTGTCAGCCTGTTGTGCTATGGGGGCTTGCATTTTACTGTAATGCTGAAAGCTGTGTCACCAATATTTCAGACACCAACAGGGCCACCCATGGTGGACGGGTTTCAGTTGAGCTTTCAGACTAAGACAGTCTAGGAAGAAGGACCTGGCAGCCCACTCCCAAAACAATTAGCCATTGAAAACCCTATGAATAGCAGAAAATCACTGTTAAATATAGTGCCAGAAAATGAGCCACCCAGGCTGGAAGGCATTAAAGAAACAAATGACTGGAGAAGAGTTACCTGCTTAAAGTAGAGTTGGCCTTAATGATGGGAATGGAGTAAAACTCCTGGGGCCCCCATTTGCTGATGTGGCATGACTCAAAATGAGAAGAAACATGGAACAATGGGCTCTGACATAAGAAGGTCATATGCACGGCACAATGTTGAGTAGTGTTCTATTCTGTTGTATATTAGATCAGCATGAATTCAATCTAACTTGGCACCTAACAACAACAACCTAATCCAAGGCATGGTCAATGTGGCAGTCAACCTCTCAGCCAGAGCTGAAAGACCTCTCCAAATCTTCTGTATCACTTGAAGATATGACTTTTTGGCTAATACTTGACAAATGAGTGGGAGTTACATGTGGGTGAACTGGCTGGGTAGAATGTGGAAAGGGGAGCATCATCCAGGAAAATAAAATAGTGTGTACAGAGAGTTCAGAGATGAGCAGAAAGCAGGACATATCAAGAATATTGGAAACAGATCACATTCTCAGATAGCTGAGTATCATATAGTATATTAAATATCTGTAGAAGTGAGTTATTTTTATTAATGTGAGTTCTCTTAATTTTTACTGGGGAATGCTCAATAATAGTAATGATTATTATTTGTGGAGCAATTATAGTATCCCAGGGATTGTATTAGGATTATCCATACATTAGATTAATCTTTCTAATAACTTTATTATGGTACTATTATATTAATTTTAAAGATAATAAAACCAGATCCAAGTGGAGTAAGTAACTTGGCAAAGGTCAAAAAGCTAATAAGTGATATCCAGGGAGCTAGGAGTCATTTTACTCCAAAGTCCTCTAGGTAACAATTGCCACTACTGCTGCACTACTACTGTGCTTCACCTCTAATCGGTTTACTGTGTGTAGTCACTGTCCTCAGTGCTTTATGTACCTTATCTTCTTTAATCCTCAGAACA
Source organism: Pedetes capensis (assembly GCA_007922755.1). Lineage (NCBI taxonomy): Eukaryota > Metazoa > Chordata > Mammalia > Rodentia > Pedetidae > Pedetes > Pedetes capensis. The sequence goes on along the minus strand of VMDO01001553.1, from coordinate 1,811 downwards.
ACCCTGGGAGCTTGGTAGTATTTTTTTAATCAGTGTTATTTATTATCCTTTTTTTTTTTTAAAAGGAAAAGGTAGTCAGACACAGGGAGGGTTAGAGAGCTTGCTGATGACTTTGTTTAGAGCTCCTTTCTTAATTGTGATTAAAAAATTACAACTATAATAAAGATTTTTGCCTACTTCTAAAGATCTTAGAGGAAGAACTGGTGAAAAATGTATAAAGTTTCAGAATAGCTGGGGTTGTAGCAGCCATGGAATGTCCTTTTGGAAAGACCTCTTGATATATATTCACTTATGTATATGTCTTAGAGAAAGTTTATAAAAGTATGTTGTGTTGCAAGAAAGTGGATAGTGGTTAGTAAATAGTTTTGTTGATGTGGCAGAGAATGTAAACTACATGCAGAAATAGTCAGTTTTGAGAAGGAAATGTTTGGGGTGGCAGGCAGTGAAGAGGCAGTTTTGAGGATTTTTTTTTCCAGTAGCACACACATAATCTATAGTCAAAATGATATATGGAAGTTTGACTTGGAGAAATTGATAAAGTAAGAAATGAATCAGATATGTTATACTCAGAGATTTGCTTTGATGGAATTTTTGAGATTTTCCAGGTCATAGGATTCTGAAGATTACTTAATGAATTCTTTCCTCATGAGAGAAATTTTGGGATTGCTTCTGTGATGTACACAGGGGTACAAAGGCATCTCACATGATGGCACTAGAGGACTAATCTTGGAAGGGTGAAATGATTTGGGTTGCTTTGAGTCATGACACCTCTCAACACACTAGTTTGTTTTCACTTCTTCCTCTGTCAGGTGGGTAGCATTCTCAGAACTGCCTTGTAGCTAACCAGGGGTCCTTCCTGAGACCTCCAGTCTTTAGCCCGAGAAGTGCTTTATTGACTTTTCTATCAAAACTCACTTGCCCTGACACTCTCTTGATATCTTGATACCTGTTGATCATGTAATCTAATAAACATGCTAATATATTAATGTTATACCAACAGGAAAACTCCAGTACCTGGCCTTCTCTCCTGGGTACCAGAAAAACAGTGAAATACAATTTTTTTTCTTAAAAATATGAGGCTATGGATTAACAGGAGGGTGTATCAAGAAATACACTGTTTACTATACCTATACTGTTTTTGGATTCAGCAATGCAATTCCTGGCTCTTTCATCTTTGGGAAAGCCATTATGCTTTTCTGGGATTGAGATAGATCAATGCTGACATAGAGATAATAATATTCTTACCAATTTGTATTAATAAAGTTAATAAAGTGATCTATGGAATTTTATAAATGTACTTGATCGATTTTGGGTTTGTGGAGGTAATGGGTATGTTACTACATTGAACCAAACCTACCTCACTTAGGCTTTTGGGTACAAACATTAATACTTAAATTGGCAGAGGAAGACAGATCCCCAAATAGCGATGAGTGTGAGGACCAATGGAATCTAAGGGTAGAGGACATTTCAGAAGTGAGAAATTTGTTCCATAGTTTCAAATGCCCTGGAGGAATCAATAAGGTAAGGACTGACAAGGCACGAGTGCATTGTCTTCAGTACAAGTGGGAGGTCAAGAGTGAGGAGAGGAGCAAAGTGCTGGGGACTGAACAGGGTGGGGTGGCAGGGTAGGGGAGCAGTGATGAAGGAGAGTGCTTCAAGAAGCTTGACTTAAAGAAAGGAGAAAGATAAGGTGATACTATAGAAATTCTAAGGTTGACTGGCCAAGAAATCTGAGGCATTTCAAACTGTTGGAAAGTTTACTATTCTAGATGGAGGAGGTAGAGATAAAGGGTAAAGAATAATTCATAAGG
>VMDO01001552.1:118974-202509 GCA_007922755.1 Pedetes capensis | reverse complement strand
GCAAAAGAGGAAAACCCTCCACCAGATGGATTGACACAGTGTCTGCAACAATGGGCTTAAACATAAATAAGATCGTTTGCCTGGCACAGAATTGGCAAGTGTTTCGATCTGCTGTACATAGGGTCGCTATGAGTCGGACTCGACTCGACGGCACCTAACAACAACAACAATAATGAAGAGTTAAGAAGGCACTGTTGTCACACACAGTGGCACACACCTATTGTCTCAGCTGCTTGGGAGGCTGAGGTGGGAGGATGAGCTCAGCTGGAAAGTTCAAGACTAGCATGGGCAGCATAGTAAGACTCTCAAACAAACAAACAAGCCACTGTCGTGTTTGGGATGTGCAGCTCTCAGTGGAAGCTTGTGAGTCCCTTCAGAAGCAAGGCTCAAGTCAAAGACCTTATCCCACCAGAACCTAGTATTAGACAGATCCCTTGAAGGGGAAAAGAGTTTAAATTTAGGCAACTCAAGCCCCAATCCCCTGACCCCTGCAGGTCTCTGCACAGTCACAGATTGTATTTTCACTTGTGATTCAGTCCCTGTTGTGTCTACCTATTGGTCAGGATGCTCCCTCTTCATCCTGCAATAGAACGTAGAGCCAAACTAGCCAACATGCCACCTCAGAGCACAGGTGATTAGTCTCTGAGAACAGAGTTGCACACAAATCCTGATGCCTTGCACCCCACCCAGGAGCCCAGACTCCAGAGTGGAGATGATTCAAACACTTCATTTCTTCCAAGGAGGTTAGTGTCCTGGGCTTAACAGCACACCAGCCAGCAGGATGTTTGTAGCCACCTAAAGTTGTTGTTTTAGGTGTTGTCAAGTCCGTATCTAACTCATAGCGACCCTCATAGGGTTTTCAGTGGCTGACTGTTTCAGGATTGCCTTGGGAGTGGATTGCCAGGCCATTCTCCCATTTTTGCAGTGCTGGGAATTGAACTCGGGACTTCAGAGACTGCAGTGCAGCACTCTACCAACTGAGCCAAATCCCAGCCCAGCTACCTAATAGATACTTGATAAATGCATTCTGAAACTGAATCAGTTCCAGAGAAACTGCCATAAGCACATAGGTTTTTTCCCCTCTCTCTTTCTTTCTTTCTTTTTTTTAATTTTAATTTTAATTTTAATATTTTTTTTGAGGCAGGGTCTACCTATGTAGCCTAGGCTGGTCTCAAACTTGCGATCTTCCTTTCTGCAAGTGTTCTACCATTGAATTACCACCTCCAGCCCATTTTAAAATCTTTTATCTTGAGACAGGGTCTCAGTAAATTACACTGGCTGCCTCTGGCCTCGAACTCATGATCCTACTGCCTCAGCCTCTCAAGTTGCTGGGATTACAGGTGAATGCCACCACACCTGGCAAATTTGAGATCTTCCTGCCTCAGCCTCCCGAGTGCTGGGATTACAGGGATATTCCACCACACCTGGCTACACAGCTGCTTTTAATGTCTCAGCTGAGAAGAAAATGTATCAGAAGAGGAAGAAAAGGACAGAAGGAGGAAAATAAACTAATATTTATTTTAACTGATTTCTAGACATTTCATTATTTCTTCTGGTCCTTATAACAGCCTTGTGTTATCAACTCCTGACCATCAGTACCATCACCCTGATATTTTATTTGGAGAGGTTTAGTGACTTGTATAAGGCCACTCTGCTGGAATATGATGGAACTATAAGGTGAAGCCAGGTCTCTCTGATTCCAAAGTTCATGCCTAATTCCATTATACCATAGAGTTTGTCCATCAGAGAAGAAAATCTTTTAAAATAATAATAATAATAAACATATGAACAGCTCCTACATACTGTCAATTACAAGCCAACATCTGTTCTAAGGTTAGATCTGTTCTAAGGTTAGATCTGTTCTAAGGTTAGGATAGATGATTTAATTTTATTTGTGTGCAAACATTATCTCATTAACTCTCACAAGCCAGTAAAATAAACATTGATATTATTAGTCCAATTTTACAGATAAGGATAATGAGATCCATAATAATCAAATATATTATATTGTTCTAGGTTCCATGGCTATAAAATGGCAAAATGCAGGAAAAATAAAAAAACAAACAAAAAAGGAATTCTTTAAAAGGAACAAAATGGAAAAATGGAATAACAAATAGAGGAAGCAAAAGGAAAAAAGTAAAGGGAAAGGAGGGGGAAAGGAAGGACATAAGGTTGAATGGCAGCTCAGCTGAGCAACGGTGGACTTGTAAAGAACCAGTAATGTTTATTAATCTGACTGGTGGGTCATATGTGTTTCTTTTAATATTACTCTTTAAACTATATATATATATATATATATATATATATATATATATATATATGCTAAATGCTACGTGTAAACAAAACCTGCAGCTGTATCCCTGTGGCATCTGATTCCCTGTGGCATCTGATTCCGTCAGATCTTGGAAGCTAAGCTAAGCAGGGTCGGGTCTGGTCAGTACTTGGATGGGAGACCACCTGGGAACACCAAGTGCTATAGGCTTGGGAGAAGGACCTGGCAGCCCACTCCCAAAAAACAATCAGCCATTGAAAACCCTATGAATAGCAGAGAAACACTGACAATAGTGTTTCACCTGTTATATATAGGGTTGCTATGAGTTGGACACTGACTCGACAGCATCTAACAACAAATAACATATATAAACAAATGAATATATTGCATATAACATAAATATATGTTTCACAATTTAAGCAAAAAATTTTAGGCAAGTGCACTACCACTGAGCTACATATCCAGCCCAAACAATTTTAAATAAAACAAAAACAAAAACAAAAAAACAGGAAGAATGAATAAAAAGGGGGCCATCTCAAGCTGCTAAATACAACTCCAGGCCCTAACCCCAAGTTTGTGATATGTGACAGCTTTGATACCAACTTTTTCCAGCCACATGCTCTTCCAATGAACAGTTTCCATCTGCCTTTGAGGGGTATAATATAGTCAAGGCCGGCCCACAGGAGGCTGTCCTGGAATAAACTAATCTTCTCCTTGCTGTGATCCTGGCTCTGGCCTACAGATGGAGCCCTTCTCATTCTCCCTTCTTCCCTGCGTTTCAGAAGGCTTGATTAGAAAAGTTTTTGCTCCAAAGCTGTGTGTGTGGGTTAGGAGATTAGAGCCTAAAGTAGGGTGAGGGCTGGCTCCTACCAGAAAGAACTTCTTATTGTTAGGTGCTGTGGGGTCAGCGCACTGTGCTGTGTCCGGCACTATTGTCACTGTTTCTCTGCTATTCATAGGGTTTGCAATGTCTAATTGTTTGGGGATTGTTTCAGCAGTAGGGTGCCACGTCCTTCTCCCATTTTATGCGGTGCTGGGGATCAAACCCAGAGCCTCAGAAAGCGCAGAGCAGCATTCTACCAATTGAGCTAAACCCCAGACCAGTCAGAACTTCCTGAATCTAAACCTGGTGAGAATAGAAAAAACAGTCAGTTCCCAGAAAGGTTTCTCAACTCTGGCATTCATGGTATTTTGGGCAGGTTAATTCTTTGTTGCTGTCCATCTATCGATTTAACAACTACTCATTTGGCCCCTACTATGCACCAGGTTCTTTGAATAGATTAATGAAGACAGCCTAGCTAGGCACAGTGGCACATGCCTGTAATCCTGGTGAGCTGGGAGGCAGAGGCAGGAGGATCACAAGTTGGAGGCCAGAGACAATCCCTACATTAACAGACATTTTCATCTAATGAGGGAAAAATGATAAACAAAGAAACATGAGGAGCTCTTAATAACAGTTACAATGAGGACAATGAAGAAAAAGCTTAGGAAGCTACATAGGAAGCCTATCCTAGACTGTGAGCAAAGATGACCACAAGTCCTCCCATCCCTGAATATGTATACCATTGCAATATGACATTGTATCCAGGGGTAAGTCTATACCCCCACTTTTGAATCTGCATTAGCTCTGTGACTTGCTTTACCAATAGAATGCAGTGGAAGTGAGTAATGTGACTTGTGAGCCTCGGCTATAAGACACTTTGCAACTTTAACTTTCATCCTCTTGGTGAGAAGTGGCTTCCACATAAGGAAGGCACCGCCTGAGAAGGCCCCAGGTTAACTTCTCATCTGTACAACTCCAAGCCCTAACCCCAAGGACATTCTGGCTATCCTTGCTGTTCCTACCACTGTGGCTGAGACTCTAGACATATGAGTAAGGCTATGCAGGGCCAGTTAGCACTCAATACAACTCTCTGCAGCTGCAGCCAAGCAAGACTGAGCCCATCCAAAATTGCAGAATTTGTCACACACACAACAACTTGGGAGGTAGAAGCAGGAGGATTGTAAATTTCAGGCTAAAGGCCTGCACAACTTAGCAAGACTCTGTCTCAAAATAAAAAAATAAAAAAAGATACAAACACAGTGGCTCACACATGTGATCCCAGTGACTTGGGAGGCAGAGGCAGGAGGATTGCAAGTTGGATGCCAGAGGCAGCTTGTGTAATTTAGCAAGACCCTGTCTCAAAATAAAAAGCAAAAAAATGGGCTAGGGGTGCAACTCAGTGATAGAGTACTTGCCTATCATGTGCAAGGCCCTGGGTTAAACCTCCCCTTATGCACCCCCACCAAAAATTGCAGTCATGAACAAATACCTGGTTGGGGTGATTTATTAGGCAGCAATATATAACCAGAGCAAGGCCTTAAATTGGCCTAGGGTAGAAGAGTGGGTCAGGGGAGGTTTCCTCGAAGAAATAGCTTAAAAGCTGACACTAAAGGACAATTGGGATCCAGCCTGGTAGAGAATGGGGGAAGAGCATCCAGGCAGCAGAGCCAATAGTTGGAGTGCCTTTAACTTAAAAAGAATCACCAGTATGTATGTCTGAGGGCCTAAGTGGGGAATGGACAGCACAAGATGGTGTGAAGAGAGAGGTGAGTCCAGCATTGTAGGTGATAACTACATGAATGAAAGGCTTTACTTACTACCCACCACACACCTCATTCTCCAACCTGACTTTTAAGTTTATTTATTCTGGATATAGATATTCTTTGTGTCAAGCATGTAAATTTCATCCACTATGTATGTTGAAAAATTAAAAAGTTGAAAATACAGATCGACATTAACCTCTCTCCTAGATGCTTGGGAAGGGTTGAATCACAGTCTTCTGGGGATGAGCAATATGTAGATGACAAGGCACTCTGAACACAGGGGAAAAATGTATTTTTAATAGCTGTGATGAACATCAAAGCTATTATGGCCCCATTTTCACTGGTCTAAGCTTATACTTAAATGGAAATTTACTTGAAAAATCCTTTCTTTGCATAATGGAAAGATAGGCTTGTCTAATTCCATCTCCCCAAGGTAATGACCCCAGGATGTAATGGGATGCCTCATTGTCAGCTTTGCTCATGGGGTCTGATAGCCTGTAGGGCCCAGGCTAGGTACCTTCCCCACAATGCCTCAGTGTCTTTTTTATGCCTATTATTCAATAAAGTTCTCCTAAGGATGGCTCCCCCCACATGTCTGTCAGTTTTGCATACTGTGGGTGCTTGCATGTTGCTGTGATGATGCAAGCTATACTACAGGTATTACAGGTACCAGTAGGGTCACCCATGGCAGACAGGTTTCAGCTGAGCTTCCAGTTTAAGACAGTCGAGGGAGTAGGAGCTGGTAGCCCACTCCTGAAACAATTAGCCATTGAAAACCCCATGAATAGCAGAGAAACATTGTCAGATATAGTGCCAGAAAATGAGTCCCCCAGGTTGGAAGGCACTCAAAAGATGACTGGTGAAGGGTTGCCTCCTCAAAGCAGTTTAAGTAGAGTCTACCTTAATGATGGAAATGGAATAAAGCCCCAGGGACTTCTATTTGCTGATGTGGCAAGACTCAAAATGAGGAGGAACAACTGTAAACATCCACTAATAATTGGAACATGGAATGTATGTAGCATGAATCTAGGGAAATTAGAAACTGTCAAAAGGGAAATGGAAAGCATAAACATCGAATTCTAGGCATTAGTGAGCTAAAATGGACTGGCATTGGCCATTTTGAATCAATAATCATATGTTCTTCTATGCTGGGAATCACAAAGAGAAATGGTGTTGCACTCATCATCAAAAAAGACATTTCAAGATCTGTCCTGAGGTACAATGCTGTCAGTGACAGAATAATATCCATATGCCTACAAGGAAGGCCAGTTAATATGACTATTATTCAAATTTATGCACCCATCACTAAGGCCACAAATGAAGATAGGGAAGGTTTTTTTGGGTTTTTTGGTTTTTTGTTTGTTTTGTTTCTTTGCAGGACTGAGAGTTGAACCCAGGGCCTCTCACTTGCATGCTTTGCAAGTGCTGTACCACTGAGCAGCACCCTCAGCCCATTTTTTTTACTTTTTGAGACAGGGTCTTGCTAAATTATACAGACTGCCTCTGGTCTCAAACTTGTGATCCTCCTGCCTCTGCCTCCCAAGTTGCTGGGATTACAGGCTTGTGCCACTGTGCCCGGCAAAGATAGGGAAGATTTTTACCAGCTCCTGCAATCTGAAATAGACTACACATGCAATCAGGAGGTACTGATAATTATTGGTGACTGGAATGCAAAAGTTGGAAAAACAGAAGGACAAAAATGATGCTGGAGATTGCATGATAGAATTTTGTCAGACCAATGACCTATCCATTGCAAATACATTTTTTCACCAACATAAATGGTGACTATGCACATGGAAGTCACCAGATAGACAATACAGGAGCCAAATTTACTACATTTGTAGAAAAAGATGATGGAAAAGCTCAATATCAAAAATCAGAACTATACCAGGTACTGATTGTGGATCATCAACTACTCAATATACAGGTTCAAACTAAAACTGAAGAAAATTGGAACAAGTGTATGAGAGCCAAGGTATGACCTTGAGTATATCCCACCTGAGTTCAAAGACCATCTCAAGAACATGTTCAATGCATTAGACACTAATAATAGAAGACCAGAAGAGTTGTGACATGACATCAAAACATCATTCATGAGGAAAGCAAAAGGTTATTTAAAAAGACAGGAAAGAAAGAAAAGACCAAATTATATGTCAAAAGAGACTCTGAAACTTGGCCATAAACATCAAGCAGCTAAAGTAAAAGGAAGACAAGAAGTTAAGGAACTAAACAAAAGATTTCAAAGGGCAGCTTGAGAAGACAAAATAAAGTAGTATAATGACATGTGCAAAGAGCTGGAGATAGAAACCCAAAAAGAAGAACACACTCTGTTTTCCTCAAGCTTAAGGAATTGAGGAAAAAATTCAAGCCTCAAGTAGCAATAGTGAAGGATTCTACAGGGAAAATATTAAACAACACACAAAACATCGAAAGAAGGTGGGCAGAATGCACAGAGTCATACCAAAAAGAATTGGTGGATTAATGACTACCATAAGAGGTTGCATATGATCAGGAACCAATGATACTGAAGGAAGAAGTGGAATCTGCCTTGAAGGGATTGGCAAAACACAAGGGTCCAGGAATTGATGGAATACCAAATCAAGACGCTTCAACAAACAGATGCAGCAGTGGAGGTTCTCACTTGTTTATGGCAAGAGATTGGGAAAATAGCTACCTGGCCAACTGACTGGACGAGACCCATATATTGTGCCTATGCCACGAAAAGGGACCAACTGAATATGGAAACTATTGAACAATATCATTAATATCACACACAAGCAAAATTTTGCTAAAGGTCATTCAAAAGCAACTGCACCAGTATATAGACAGGGAACTGCCAGGAAATCAAGCTGGATTCAGAAGAGGGCATGGAACCAGGGACACCATTGTTGATGTCAGATGGCCATTAGCTGAAAAGCAGAGAATACCACAAAGATGTCTATCTGTGTTTTATTGACTATGCAAAGGCATTTGACTGTGTGAATCACAACAAAGTATGGATAACATTTCAAAGAATGGGAATGCAAGAGCACTTAATTGTACTCATGAGGAATCTGTGCATGGACCAGGAGGCAGTCGTTTGAACAGAACAAGGAAACACCACCTGGCTTAAAGTTGTGAAAGGTGTGCATCAGGGCTGTATACTTTCAGCATACCTCTTCAATTTCTATGTTGAGCAAAGACTCCAAGAAGCTAGACTTTATGAAGAAGAATATGGCATCATGATTGGAGGAAAACTCATTAACACCCTGAGTTATGCAGATAACACAACTCTGCTTGCTCAAAGTGAAGAGGATTTGAAACATTTACTGATAAAGAGCAAAGAACACAGCTTTCAGTGTGGATTGTGCCTCAACACCAAGAAAACGAAAATCCTTACAACTGGGTCAGTGAGAAACTTCACAATAAACAGAGAAAAGATTGAACTTGTCCAAGATTTTGGTTCTATAAACAACACCCACGGAAGCAGAGTCAAGAAATCAAAAGGCGCATTGCACTGGGAAAAGCTGTTGCAAAAGACCTCTTTGAAGTGTTGAAAAGTAAAGATGTCACATTGAAGACGCAGGTGCACCTGATTCATGCCATGGTATTTTGAGTCACATCATATGGTTGTGAAACCTGGACATTGAATAAGGGAGACTGGAGAAGGATTGATGCTTTTGAATTATGGTGCTGGAGACGAATATCAAATATACCATGGACTGCCAAAAGAACTAACAGATCTGTCTTAGAAGAAGTGCAACCAGAATGCTCCTTGGAAACAAGGATGGATAGACTGTGTCTTAGGTGTTTTGTACACATAGTCAAGAGGGCCCAATCCCTGGAGAAGGACATCATGTTTGGGATAGTGGCAGGTCAACAAAAAAAAGGAAAACCCTCAACTAGATGGATTGACACAGTGTCTGCAACAATGGGTTTAAACATAAATAAGATCGTGTGCCTGGCAGATAATTGGGGATTGTTTCATCCTGTTGTACATAGGGTTGCTATGAATCAGACCCAACTTGATGGTACCTAACAATGACAGCAAAGATGCTGCACTTCCAAGGACATTGCTGAGAAGTGTTAGAAAAAGGAAGAGTTGATTAGGCTGACATCACTGTGTTGCTCAGCCTGTTCTTCTGCCTAGGGAAGATGATCCAGTGGGAACTCTCCTGCATGGGCAACAAGCTGAGCCTGATTGCAGCAGGCTTCCTATCAGGCAGGCCAGAACAATTGCAAACTCCTTCATCCAGGTACCCATTTGTTCCCTAGGGCTGAGGAAGGAGGGCAGGCCGGACTACTACTAAGCTGTTTGGTTCCATCTTAAACCTGTCAGTAAGAGGTTCCCACTACTAGCCCCTACCACAGAGAGGGACATTGCATTTTTTTAAGTACAAAAGTGAATATTTATTTAGAATAATAATATAAATCATAAGAAATTATAATTTGTCAGAAAACTGACAAATATCATGAGCATTACAAAATTAAGAGAGGACTGTTGTTGTTGTTGTTAGGTGCCGTCGAGTCGGTATCCAATTCATAGCGACCCTCATAGGGTTTTCAATGGCTGACTGTTTCGGGATTGCCTTGGGAGTGGATTGCCAGGTCCTTCTCCAATTTTTGGGGTGCTGGGAATTGAACTCGGGACCTCAGAGACTGCAGTACAGTGCTCTACCAAATGAGCTAAATCCCAGCCCAACAAGAGAGAACTATAATGTTTTTATTAATCAATTGCCTGAAAAAACCTTTATAATTCATTTTCTCCTATGTGTAAGGCTGCAATTTTTTTTTTTTTTAGACAAGGTCTTGCAATGTAGCCCAAGTTAGCCTTGAACTCACTAGGTAGCCCAGGGTGGCCTCTAAATCACAGCAATCCTCCTGCCTCAGCCTCCCAAACACTAGGATTACAAGTGTGCACCACCATACCTGGATTAGGGTGCAAATTTTTTTAATCATTTCACTTTACCAACCCTGACTCATAAGAACTTTCTTTCATTTTTCTTGTTCTTGGTTTTTGTTTTGTTTTGTTTTCAGGGGGCTGTTTCAATTTTTTGTTTGTTAGCTTATTTTTTGTATATATGTGGTGCTGAGGATTAAGCCCACGGCCTCACATATGCTAGGCAAGTGCTTTACCACTCAGCTACACTCTCAGCTCTTTTGTTTTATTTTTGAGATAGGGTCTCATTATGTCGTCCAGGATGGTCTGGAACTTGCTATGTAGCCCAGGTTAGCCTGGAATTCATGATCCTCCTGCCTCCATCTTCCAAAAGCTGGGATTACAGGCATGCACCACCACACTTGTCTTATTCTTGTTTTTTCTTGAGATATAGTATACATATGGCCGGCAGCCATTCCAATGTGGCATCCGATCCCATCAGATCCCGGAAGCTAAGCAGTGTCAGGCCTGGTTAGTACTTGGATGGAAGACCATGTGGGAACACCAAGTACTGTAGGCTTGGGAGGAGGACCCCGCAACCCACTCCTAAAAAACAATTAGCCATTGAAAGCCCTAATAGTGGAGAATCACTGACAATACTGTTTCACCTGCTATACTTAGGGTCATTAGAGTCAGACACAGACTTGACAGCACCTAACAACAACAACAAAAATACATATACAAAATGTGAAAAGTAAACTGACCTTTAGTGTACAGCTCAGTGATTTATTTACATAGCACACACCCATATAATCATTATCTAAATCAAAATATAGAATATTTCTTACAGGTGTTAACTTTTAATTCAGTTTTACTACTAGCAGTACATGAGTACCAGATCATGCCATGTACACAGTAGCTACACAGAGATTACTAACTTTCCAATAGGCATGAGGTCCAGAGTCCTTTCACTTCTGCCAGAGTCTCAACTGGCTACAGGTCAGGAAAGAATTAACCACAATAAATTTGGGAGTAGTGGCAAATAAAAACAAGAGATAGCCAGCAGGGCACAATGGCGCATGCCTGTAATCCCAGCAACTTTGTAGGTGGAGGCAGGAGGATATCAAGTTTGAAGCCAGAGGCAGCATGTATAATTTAGCAAGACCCTGTCTCAAGATAAAAAGTAAAACTATGGGCTGGAAGTGCAGCTCAGCAGTAGAGCACTTGCAAGGTATGCATGAGGCTTTGGATTCAACCTCCCACTACTGCAAAAACAAACAAACAAACATACAAACAGAAATTCCAAGAAGTAGGACAAAAGAGGAGAACCAGGAAAAAGAAAGATCTGTGCTGAGAGACTGAGATACAAGCTGGAATGATTGAGCCTTCACTGAGGCAGCCTGGCTGCTGAGCATTTCGGCCTCGCCTGTCTTTGGATAGCCTCCCAGGTAGCTCACAACTCACATCTGCCTTCTCAAAGGCCCACCCAGATGTTGGATGCTAATGAAATATGCCTTTCTCCTTTTTTCCTTCTCTGCCTTCCAAGCCAAGTCTGGTGACAGGCTGATCCAGGTCCTGTAAATACATCACCATAGTGGTAACATCATATTCAGTGTGGTTTGTGACCTTCCCTGAAGGACCAGTGAATGACAGGTATCTATCTCTATTCATACTGTCCTAAGAAGAAGAAAAATCTTGAGCTTTCATTCATTCAGCATCATTCAGGATGTGTGCATGTGCATGTAAGCACTACCTTCTTTATGTGCCTAGTTTTCTCTGGCCTGAGTTTAGCTCAGTTGGTAGAATGATGCTCTGTGTTCTCTCAGGTTTTGGGTTCAATCCCCAACACTGCAAAAATGAGAGAAAGATGTGGCAGCCTACTCCAAAATAATCCTGAAGCAATTAGCCATGGAGTTGGGCTCCACTCCATAGCACCTAACAACAACAACAACAACAACAACAACAAGTTTTCTCTAACCCTTGCAACAACCCAGGAAGAAAGTGATTATTTTCTCTTTTTCATGAGGGCACTGAGGGCACTGAGGCTCTGAGAAGTTAATAGCAATGGCCTAAAACTAATGGATGAGCCAGACATGATAGAACAAAGCAGTAACTTCAGCCCTAGGGAGATGGAAGCAGAAGGATTGTGAGTTCAAGCCCAAGCGGGGCTACATAGCGAGAGAGAAAGAGAGAAAGAAAGAGAGAAAGAGAGAGAGAGAGGAAAAATAAAAAAATTAGTGGCCAAGATCAAAATCCAGTTTATTTCTAAAGTTTTATTGTTTTAGCCAGATGCAGTGGTACACATCTTTAATCCCAGAGACTCAAGGAGGCAGAGGCAGGAGAATTGCAAGTTCGAGGCCAAAGGTAGCCTGCATAATATCTTGAGACCCTGTCTCAAAATACAAAGTAAAAAAATTGGTTGAAGATACGGCTCAGTGGTTGACTTGCTGGAATTACAAGCAGGCGCCACTATACTGGGCAGTGCATTTCCATTTAAATGAAATTTTCTTATAAATTTTAATGTTCTAAACCCATAGATAAAGAAATTGAAGCTCAGAGAGATTCAGCAACTACCCTACCAGCAATCATGCAATTACTTCCTTTCCCCATTAACTCTGTTTTCTGATCTCCCTTTGCTTATTGCCCTCATGCAACCTGTCATTTGCTGTTTCAGATGCAAGCTGGCTGAATCTAAGGCCTTCCTAGTTCTTCTCCTATGGTGCCTGGAGTGTGCCTGGCTGTAGGCATCCACACTTAGGCAGTGCTTGCTAATTGAAATTAATCCCTAATCATTGCTACAGCCTCTATTCAGTCCCTGCCTGTGAAGATCCCCTGGGCACAAAGAAGTGTGATGACCTCAGATTGAGCCAAAGGCAATAACCAGGAGCTGCCGGCATCCAACCTAGGATAGCAGCTACTAGGCCCCAGAGCAAGTCTGATTTAATTTCATAATGGAATGTGACTCAGATAAAGCTTTTATCAGCCCTTTGTGGGCTGTGGAACAAAAAGGCCATCCTAGAGTCAGGAAGGGACATTTACATTGTCCCAGGGTTGTCCAGAGTACCAAAAGGCCTAGCCCGCTGAAAGGTCCAGGGGAAAGCGGAAATATCAAGGGGCATTTGACCCTGATTTTCGGGACTGGGGAAGTAGGAAGGAGAGGAAGGCACTAGTGAATTCGCAAGTTCAAGCAGAGAGGGTATTAAACTTTAAAAATACTTAGTAATAATAATAACAATAAAAGCAGGTGTTTATTAGGCACTAGGCAAGCATTTAAGTGCATTATCTCACAAAGCCCTCATTAAATGCCTGAAGAGTAGGCACTATTTCTCATCCTTGTTAGAGAAGAATTCAGACTCAGGTATGTAAGTTACCCGCCCAAAGTTACACAGTTTAAACTAAGTGGGAAAGCTGGGATTTTTACCTAAATCTGGCTGATTCCAATGCATTCTGGTTTACTGTGGTGCTGGGTGCTGGTACACAACCACTTGCTCACACACTGCTTCACCACCTGAATCGTTGTTTCCTGGGATCTTACATGTTTCCTCTCTTCCTGGAAGAATTCCAGGAAGCTTTATGTAACCACAAGCTTCAGCCTCCTCATCACCCCAAAAGTGAGGAAATAAAGGGATAAAACAGGATGATTTGAACAATCAGGAGTAGAGGAGCTATCCATTCCCCACCTCCCAGCCTCCAGGGGCAGCCACACCAAAGGCAAAGTGGAGTCTGGCATTCTGCCAACTGCTTTCTCTGTCCCACTCCTGCTTCCCTGGCCCCAGCCTCAGCCTTTGTCTGTCCTCACTTCTCATTTTTTCTTGCATCAACTTTACTTTCCAGGCTCCTAACCCCTGGTCTTGCTCATTCAAAAACACTTCTAAGTGCCCACTGTTAGCAATACCTCCCTTGCCAGAGGGAACACTACAATATACAATATTAATAATAATAATAGCTAACATCGAACACTTATTATGTGCCAATCACTTTTCCTTCATCTTGAGCTGGAAAATGCAGACAGATGAGCAAGAGCTTTTATGTCTATCACAACAACAGACTAAGGCAAAGAGAATAATGTGATAGGCAAAGAGAAGAATTAGTTTTCTCTGTGTCTGAACAGGACCCTTTCAAGAGGCAGAAGAGCATGGTTACAAAGAACATGGACTCTAGGCTTATGCAGGTGTTTATTAGGCACTGTGCTAAGAATTTAAATGTATTATCTCCCCAAACCCTCACAAAATGCCTCAAGAGTAAGTGCTATTTCTCAACCTTATTACCGAAAAATTCAGACTCGTGCATGTAAAGTCAGCTCCATTACTGTTGTTGTTGTTGTTGTTAGGTGTCATAGAGTCGTGTCTGACTCATAGCAGCCCTTTTAGGATTTTCAATGGCAGATTGTTTGGGGATTGCCTTTTGAGTAGATTGCCACATCCTTCTCCCATTTTTGTGATGCTGGTAATTGAACCCGGAACCTCAGAGACTGCAGAGGAGCGCTCTACCAACTGAACTAATCCCAGCCCCCATATTTTTACTAACTAGCTATGCACTTATAGACAAGTTAATCTCTAAGTCTCAATTTCTTCATCTATAAAACTTAAATATTAACAGTTCTTCTCTCCTACACTTGATTAAAGAAATGATATGTGTAAAGTGCTTAGAATGTCCCTGATCCCTAATAATCAATGTATAACAACCATTATTCCTTATTAAAATAATGCTAAGGTGAAATAAATTACTCCAAACTTTAAAAAAAAAAAATCTTCAGACCTAAGCAGTATTTTTTAAAAAGCTACCCGGGTATAGTTGATTGGACTTAAAACTGCTATGCTCACCTCCTTTTCACTTTGCCAATATCACTTTGCCAATTAGACTTATATTTTTATTAATCACTCAAGTTGAGCAAACGCAAAAAGCCCAGGGAAACTGAGAGTGTGTCTTGTAAGTCAGAAGAAATATATTTGAGAAATAAACAAATTACTATGTTCGTTGGGACTATTAGGTCAAGTTTTCCACGTTGTTTTACCTATTCCTGGAAGCATATTTTGCAAGAGTTGTTACAATACAAATGGTTTGAGGTAAGCACACATAGATGTAAATATCTAGGTTTAGGCATAAATTACCACTGGGAGAGCCTGAAGGGCAGCATTTTTGGACTTGTTTGCCTCGTGGATTAGTTTGTTAGAGCTGCTCTTACAAAGTATCACAATCTGGGAGGCTTAAACAACAGAAATTCATTATCTCGCACTTCTGGAAACTAGAAGTTCAAAATCAAGGTGTTCAAGGTTAGTTCTTTCTGAAGGCTGTAACAGAGAATATGTTCTATGCTTTCCCCCTACATTTTTGTGGTTTACTGACAATCACTGGTATACTTTGGCTACTTTAGTAACCAAATGACGCAAAAACAAAACAAGTCAGGAGCTGTGGCAGACACCTGTAATGTTAGAGGTTCAGGAGGTGGAGGCAGGAGGATTCACAAGTTCAAGACCAGAGGCAGTCTGTGTAGAAACATCATCTTGGCTTCTGCCTTCATCTTCATATAACATTCTCCTTGTGCATGTATGTTTGTGTCTAATTCCTCACCACCACCAAAACTTTTGTTTGTTGTTGTTTTTGGTGAGTCTGGGGATTGAACACAGGCTCTTGTTCATGCTAGACAAGTTTTCTACCACTGGAGCTATATCCTTATCCAATAATTTTCCTTTTTTTTTTTTAAAGGACACCAGTTTTATTAATTGAGGGGCCCACCTTATTTTGATATGACTTCATCTTAACTAATTACATTTGCAGCAACACTATTTCCAAGTAAGCTCACATTCTGAGGCACGGAAGTTAGCACTTCCACATATGCATTTGGGAGAGTGGAACACAATATAACTCACAATACTTTAGGACTTCTTGACTAGGCTTGTGACTTTAAACTTTTAAAAATTTAAGTATTTGTGGGTGTTTGTTCCTGTGGCCATTTGGAACTTCTATGTCCATGAATTCCATCCATCTCAAAAATTACTAGTTTATTTTCTAAAGCTTTCACATTGACTTTGAGTCCTGTGATAACTCTACTGAGTTTCTGCATTTATTTTAATATTACTTATTGGTCATTTATAATGGTACTAAGCTCTGAGAAAAGTGTCAGAAAAATAGTGTCCAAGACTTAGTCCCTATCACCACAAAACTACTAAGTCAAGGAGATGACAGAGCATTTGCTTTAATTTTAACTTAATCTTAGAATATTCCCTTTAAAATTCAGCTCTAGAAATAAGGCTTGTCACATTTTCATGATCATAGTAACCATTAGAATATTTACAGAAACCAGGTACAGTGATATCACCTGTAGTCCCAGGTACTTGGGAGGAGGCTGAGGTAGGAGGAATACTTGAGCCCAGGAGTTCGAAGCCAGCTTGGATGACATAGCAAGACTCATCCTCTACCCCTCAAAAAATATATACACTAAAGCTTGGCAGGGTGGTACATGCCATTAATCCTAGCACTAGTGAAGCTGAGGCAGGAGAATCAATATGAGTTCAAGGCCAGCCTAGCCTGTGTAGTGAGCTCTAGGCTAGCCTGCATTACACAGTGAAAATTTGACTCAAAAACAAAACAAGTCAGGAGCTGTGGCACACATCTGTAATCCTAGAAGTTCAGGAGGTGGAGGCAGGAAGATCACAAGTTCAAGACCAGAGGCAGTCTGCATAATTTAGCAAGACCCTGTCTCAAAAAGTAAAAAAAATGGGCTGGGGGTACACCTCAGTGGTGGTCCAGCACTTGCAAAGCATGCAAGTACAAGGCCCTGGGTTCAACCCCCAGTACTGCAAAATAAATAAATAAATACATACATACATAAAGTACAGACCATGTACTAGGCACTGGGGAAAAAAATTACATGTACTATCTTATTTAATATTGGGATCAATGATATAAAATGGGTATATTATTACCTACATTTCACAGATATTGGTATTTGAAATAATTTACTTTCAGAAAAGTAGCCTTTCCTCTCTTGTCCCTGTTTGTTTTTGTGGGGTTTTTTTTTTGTCTTTGGTATTGCTATTGTTGTTAGTGTGTGTGTGTGTGTGTGTGTGTGTGTGTGTGTGTGTGGTATTGGGGTTCAAACTTAGGGCCTCAAGCATACTAGACAAGTGCTCTACCACTGAGCTACATCCTCACCCCTTGTTTTAGTTTTTAAATTTGGAATTATTTTAGCATATATCATCCAACTTTATCCATCCCTATGTCCTCAATATTCTTTTACAAATTATATGATTATGTAGTAACAATTTTTTGAGAACTTCTAGGTGCCATTGAAAAATCAAACATTTTTGAGAGTTTCAGTACAATGATAAAATATCCAGGAATACATGAAATCAAAAGGATGTCTGCTGGGCGTGGTAGCACTTGTAATCCCAGTGATGTGGGAGGCTGAGTTTGGAGGTTCTCAAGTTCAATGCCAGAGGCAACCTGCACAACTTAGCAAGACCCTGTCTCAAAATGAAAAAATATAAAAGGGGCTGGGAGTATAGCTCAGGGTCATAACACTTGCCTAGGGTTCAACTCCCTACTACCATTTAAAAAAAGGGGGGAGGGAGTTTTCTCAACTACTCTACTTAATAACTATAATTAATAATAATTTAATTAATAATTTTTTTTACCAGTTTACTGAAGTGAGGGTATGTTTTGAGTGTGTAATTTCATTCCTAAGAAAAACACTTGAGTATTTTTGTTAGTTTTGCTGCTTTTGTTGTTTTTGTTTTTGTTTTGTGGTACTAGGGGTTTGAACCAAGGCCTCAAGCATGATAGGCAAGCTCTGTATAACTCAGCCACACTCTCTAGCTCTTTTTTATTTTTTATCTTGAGATAGAGTCTCACTAAACTGCACAGGCTGACTCTGGCCTTGATTTTATGATCCTCCCGCCTCAGCCTCCCGAGTTGCTGGGATTACAGGCATGCACCATGGCACTTGGCTCCACCTGAATTTTTATTATTTATTTATTTGCATATGTATTAATTTTTTTACAGTACTTGGGGATTGAATCCACAGCCTCACACACACTTTTTTTTTTGTTTTTTGCATGTTTTTAATGGCTGTTTCTGTCATTTCATTGGCTTAGATTTTTAGATATTGCAATTGTTGTTAGGTGCCGTTGAGTCAGTATCGGACTCATAGCAACCCTATATATAACAGGCGAAACAGTATTGTTACTGCTTCCCTGCTATTCATAGGGTTTTCAATGGCAGATTGTTTTTTGGGAGTGGGTTGCCGGGCCCTGCTCCCAAGCCTACAGCACCTGGTGTTACCAGGCGGTCTCCCATCCAAGTACTAACCAGGCCTGACCCTGCTTAGCTTCCGAGATCTGATGGGATCAGATGCCACAGAGCTACGGTTGCAGGCAGATATTGCAATAAGGATACATATTTAAAAGCTCAAAAGTTAGGAACAGAAAAAAATCTATGATACATTAATAGAGGCCCAGCTAAGAGAAAAAAAGTACCTGTTATTTTTTTCTCCCTTTATTAATAAATGATGATGGGATACAGAGGAATACAGCAAAGGCTTTTTCAATTATGCATCCTTTACATCACTTCTAGCAACACTTTCATCGACCCACAAAGTTTATGGAGCCTTATGGGTAGTTTGTAGTTAAGCTCTGATACTTACTTGGGTTATCTTCCTGTATTTTTCCAACATACTCATGAAGTTGTGATGTTTACATTGAGATTGACCTCTCCCCCTTCATCCCTACTCATTGACCCTCCTCCCCATCCCATGTTCTCCAATCAATTCCCTCTGCTAGATTCCTCCCTCCTTCTTTCCACACCTTAAATTGTCCCTTCTACACTAAGTTTAATTGCTTGCACACACTTTGTAAGTGCTCTACCACTGGGATAAGCCCCCAGCCCATTTTTAATATTTCATCTTGAGACAAGGTCTCACTAAATTATGCAGGCTTCCTGTGGCCTTGAACCTGCAATCCTACTGTTTGTACCTCCTGAGTCGCTGGGATTATAGGTGTGAGCCACTGCACCCAGCCACCTGAGATTTTACTTTTTTTATGGCACTGGGGGGACAAACCCAGGGACTTGAGCATACTTTTTGCATGCACACTACCACTCAGCTGCACCCTCAATCCCTTTATTATTTTTATCTTGAGACTAGGTCTCACTAAATTACAAAGGTTGCCTCTGGCCTAGAACCTTCAATCCTCCTGCCTCTACCTCTTCAGTTGCTGGGATTATAGGTGTGCTCCACCAAGTCCAGTACCTGAGTTTTTAAAGAAGGATTTTCATCTCGTAATGAGACAAATCATTCTCCCTATTCTAGTCTAGTCTCTTTTGGCTACTAGGAAAAGAAATGCATTAGTGCTAGCACAAGAAAAGGTGAGCATTACTGAGTATATATAGGCTATACAGACTCCAAGGTCAGGAAATTAGCACAGCCAAGCCTCTTGGAAGGATACAATCATCTAGAATAGGACCTTTTCCATCATTTTCACAGGGGCCAAAGGTAAGTGGATTTTTATTTGTATTTCTCTGAACCTCTTCTCAACTCTCCAGCAACTTTACCCACCAAAGTGGTGGAATTTTTTCTGGAGTCTCTGTGACTCACAACAATGGACTCTTCAATTCCCAAGAGAAGAATCTAGTTTGTTCATTTCAGATTAAGCATTTATACTTGGTCCAGGAAATAGTGCCCAAGGAGACAGGGCCAGATAATACAAACATGGCTACCCAGGGATAAACCCTCAGGTCTTGCTTTTTGGCAGGGACTATGAATGGGAATGGTTCCTGGAGCTATGTACCATGGCTGACAAATTAAAGCATGCATATTAGAAAGTTCTGAAGACTATAATGACGAGACTTTCTATTTTGTTCCAAAATAGTAGCTGGCAGAAAAGTTTGTGGACAATTTTAATAACAACTACCATTTCTTAGATTCTTACTCTAGTATCTCACTTAATCTTCACAATTCTCACAGGCAGTCATTATTATTCTTGTCTTACAAAAGAACAACTTTGGACTCAGAAAGGTTAAATAAGCATTAAAGTGAGCACTGAACTGGGATTGGAACCTGGGTCTATTTGCTCCAAATCCTATACGCTTAATCTTTAGTGGTGGGAGATTTATGCCATCATGGTAAAGAGCAGCTTTCAGCTGCCAGATTAGCCAGATTAAACCATAACTTCAAATACATTTTCAAGGTCTACAAATGTCCTCTAAAAAATTTTTTTTGCACTGTTGGGAATTGAACCCAGGGCCTTATGTACACTATGCAAGTGCATTAGCACAGAGCTACATTGCCAGCCCATTTTTTAGAAAGTTATTTTCAGACAGGGTCTCACTAAGTTATGAAGGTTGCTTCTCGCCTTAAACTTGTGTTCCTCTTGTCTCACCCTCCTGGGTAGCTGGGATTACAGGCATGTACAACCTCCGCTGTCCCTCGATTACATTTGCAGCATATGAGCCCACAATAACCTGTGAAGTAGTTAGGGCAGGTTCAGATAAAGTACCTCATCCACAGGTGGGACTCCCACCCTCAGGCTCTAGGATATAGGGGCTGAGGACCTAATCTGTGATCTGTGGTTGTTCAGCCATTACAGGTAGTTTCTGCACCTCCACAGACTGTTCATTCCTCTAGTTCTCTAGAGGCATTGAGAATTAGAGGGTTAAGAAGCTTCTCTTCCAATCCCTACCTTGACTTGTGCACCTTTCTCCAGAAAACTATGGCCTCTGAAGCCCCTTTACAGGTAATAAGAGTTAGTATCCACCAACTTCAGAAAGAAAAGCAAAAGGATTTCTGGTTCAGGGGGAAAACTGCCTCTTTTACACTTGGCCTCTCCCATTAAGATTGAAAGTTGCAGTTCAATCAAGAGAAAATTGCCCTTGGGACCATTGAACAGACATCTTCACTCATATCAGGCACCGAATGAATCAAAAGCACCTCGTACTTTTCTTCATTGCCAGCTAAGACTCTAGGGGCGGGCCAATTGATTTGGGAGCATTTGGTCAAATCTAACATTCATTGCACACATCTTCTGGGTATTATAGCTGCCAGGCCAGCCATCCGATCCCAACTTCATGCTCATTGGTCCAATGGTCAAAAATGAATCTACAAGGTGAATACAAGGGAAGGAAAGACAGAGCTGCTGGCCTCCATATTCCAGGATTACCCAGCTGACAAGACAGAAGGCACTAAAAAGGTTCCAGGATTTAAAGGAGTTAGGGCAGGAACTATCATTGAAGAGCTACCATATGCAAGTGTTTAGCATGTTAGTTTATTCAATGCTTAAATTGTGATGTGTCCTAACTGGAACATAACCAGTAACATCAGGTCACTAGGACCCATATCCTTTTTCAGGATGTATGAATATTTCTTTTTGTTGTAAGCGGCTTTATATTTTGTCTTTTATCTTGTTCCATAATTGAATAAAGTTTCGGTTAAATATCAAGAAGTGCCGGGTGTGGTGGCGAATGCCTCTAATCCCAGAAACATGGGAGGCTGAGGCAGAAGGATTAAAAATTTGAGACCAGAGGCATCCTGTGTAACTTAATGAGACTCAAAAAGTAAAAAATAAAGTAAATGAGTCTCAAAAAGTAAAAAAAAATTAAAATGGACGATGGGGTGCAGTCCAATTGTAAAACACTTGAAAAGTATGCTTGAGGCCCTGGGTTCAAGCCCCAAGTGCTACAGAAAGAAAGAAAGAAAGAAAGAAAGAAAGAAAGAAAGAAAGAGAGGAAGGAAAGAAGGAAGGAAGGAAGAAGTGACTTTCATTTTAAGTACCAAAGGTTTTTTCAAATTACTATCAACTTAATAAATATTAACACAAGAATTTACTTCACTTATAAAATGTTAATAAATATATATTTTGAAGCCAAAACAGACAAAATGCTTTAAGAAAGATTTAAACTAAAACATAAAACTACTTGCAACAAAAAGAAATGCCCATACATCCTTTTCTTATGTTGGTGTTTTTTTGTGGTAATTGGGAGTTGAACCCAGATTCTTGCCTATAAGTGCTCTACCACTGACCTGCACCCTTAGCCCCTTTTTAATTTTTTATCTTGAGACAGGATCTCACTAAATTGCACATGCTGCCTCTGGCCTCAAACTTGCAATCCTCCTGCTTCTGTATGCTGAGTTAGTGGGATTGCAGTTTGTCACTACATTGGCTCCTGTACATCCTTCAAAAGGATATGGATCAGCCAGGCACAATGGCTCACGCCCATAATCCCAGTGACTCAGGAGGCAGAGGCAGAAGGATAGCAAGTTTGAGGCCAGAGACACCCTATGTAACTTAGAACCATCTCAAGATAAAAAAATTTAAAAATGGGCTGTGGGCTCACTTCAGTGGTACAGCACTTGCAAATTAGGTGCAAAGCCCTGAGTTTAACTCCCAAATATCACACACACATACAATAACAATAACAATAACAATAACAATAATAATAATAATAATAATAGAAAATATAAAGGATATGGATCTTAATGACCTGATGTTATGGGTTATGTTCCAGTTAGGGCATGTCACCAGTTAACTTTAATCTTCACAACAACTCTACCTGGTAGATGCTATTACTATCAACATTTATAGGTGTACACAATATTTTGGCTATGGAAAGGAGATATTTTTTTCCCATCCTTGGGGCACCAAGTGTGAGGCCAGAGGTAGCCTGTGTAACTTAGTGAAACTCTGTCTCAAGATTAAAAAAAAAAATTCAAAAGGGGCTGGGGGTTGCAGCTCAGTGGTAGAGTGCTCGAAAATCATGCATGAGGCCCTGGGTTCAACCTCCCCACCCTCAGTATTATCAAAAACTAAACTAAACTAATTTCTCTCATAGAAAATATCTGGGAAGAGCGCTCTACATAGGGTAGTTAAATAGTTATTCTCTTATTGCTTTGCCCCACTATCACCTTCTATGAGAAACTTTAAGCAAGTAGACTTTGTGATCAGACAGATCGGGATTCAAGTCAGACTCTTGTAGTAATCAAGAAAATGACCACATTCTATGTATTTCAGAGAACATTTAATACAGAGAATTTAATGTTCTATCTATATAGATGATGAAGAAGTCATCTTTTAGGTGATGAGTAAAGTGAGGCAACCCAAACATTAGCAAAATCAGGAAACCATAACCATCCTAGTCTGGAGGCCAAAGGAAGGAGATGGAGCCAGAAGCTGCCAAAGCTGGGGGTATCCTACCTTCCCCTGTCCTTTTGCCCTCCATCCTGTGCCAATGGCTTCTATTGGCCAAATTCAGCCAGAAGCCAGCTAACAAAGGAGCCTGAGAAGTGTAGCCTGCTGGGGGGGTGTGGACTGTCCATTTGAGTAGGGAATGGGAGTGGCCCTCCTGCCACACAGAGTATCAGAAGGGGAGCAGCAGGTCTGAGAGCAAACAAGCCAATGATTAACCTAGCTCTTACTAGTGTCAAATTCCTGCTTCATAAAATGATTTCTAACTTGTAGAGTTGTTATGAGACTTAAATGAGCACATGTACATAAAATTTTAGTACAATCCCTGGCAACTAGAATGTTGTTGTTGTTAGATGCCATGGAGTCCAAATCTTAGTGACCCTCACAGGGTTTTTTAATGGCTGATTGTTTCAGGATTCCCTCAGGATTGTCTTGGGAGTGGATTGCCACATCCTTCTCTAGTTTTTGTGGTGCTGGGGATTGAACCTGGATGCTCAGAGAGTGCAGAGCAGCACTCTACCAACTGAGCTAAACCCCAGCTGTGGCACCTAGAGTAGAGGCAGCTATTTTCCCCAAGGTAGAAAAACCAAGATTCAGACAGATTAAGTTATTTGCTCTAGGAAAGAGGTTGGGAGGCTGGATCATCAGTGTGATTTTGGGCAAGTCACTTGGTTTCTTTGAACCTTTATTTCTTCACCTCCCAACTCTCTGGGTTACTAAGAGAATTCATTCTTTCTGCAGGTTTTTATTTAGCACCTGCCATGTTCCAGATACTGGGGGTGCAGTCAAACAAGGCAGACCCACACAGTCCTCGCTGTCCTGGGGTTTACAATCTGGTCAGGAGAAAGACATGGTACAGAAAGTTATAAAGATGGCCTTGTAATGACACTGTGGTAAACACTATGATGAAGTGCATGTTGTGAGCGCAGGTGGGCTGGGGTGAGGTAGGGGAAGTGTGGGGTTGACACGTTGGCCTGACCTAGCCTAGCCTAGGGAGGTCAGGGGAACTTCCCTGTAACTTCAGCTGGATTGAAGTATATGTCATGGTTGTTGTTGTTGTTGTTAGGTGCCATTGAGTCGGTATCCGACTCATAGCGACCCTCATAGGGTTTTCAATGGCTGACTGTTTCAGGATTGCCTTGGGAGTGGATTGCCAGGTCCTTCTCCCATTTTTTGTGGTGCTGGGAATTGAACTCAGGGACTGCAGCGCAGCGCTCTACCAACTGAGCTAAATCCCAGCCCATATGTGATGGTAGGCTTGGTTAAGTTCTGGACGGAGTGCTCTGGGGAACAGGACTAGGAGTCCTTGGAATCTTTAAACCTTGACATAGTGACATAGCAATCGCTCCTCCCCGAGGTTAAACCAGAGTCTCTTGCTCCACAGTGCATCTGCATTCAGGAAGGGACCACTCCCCGCAAGGTCTCAGACGGGATCGCGCGCCCGGGGCAGCCCTTCCTCGCTAGGCACTTTTTCCTACCCAGGCCGCCCGACCCAGGCGGGTCCCTGGCTCGGCTGGCCAGTGCCCGGGCCGCTGACGTCGGCTAATGCGTATCGAATTTTTGTAGAATTCGGCCTGCGGCCCGCGCAGAGTGCGCAGCAATGGCGCTGCCAGAGCCTCTTAATTCCCTTTGCATCGATCCCGCTGTTAATGACATAACCTTCTCCCCTAATTAACTGACAACTGCATTAGGTGACGCTCCATCGCTCCATCGCTTGGCTCGCCGCACGCGGCTTCCCCACAGCGGTTCCGCCTGCGCTGCGCCGCGGCTGCCCGGCGTGGGACGAAGCTGCCACGGTCCTAACTATTCCCAGGGTTCAACAATTGCGCTGGGACGAGGGGAGAGAGTGTTTCAGGATTTGGATGAGTTTGCCATGAGTAGCAGCCAATAGACGTTATTTGTGGTGGTGATGGTGGTTACACTGTGTCCACCATTGGGAAAAACACTTAGCATACTTTAGCTTACTGATTCATTAAGATGACTAGAGACAGACAGTGGAAAGTGAGGCTTGGAGAGGTGGAGGAAAAACGCAACCGCCACAGATACGCAGCAAGCTATTGGGGAGGCAGAACTCCCCCTCATCCCTGTCAGGCCTTTGGACTCCAAGTTTGTGCTGTACCCCTAGGCTACCCTCCAACGTGTAATTTAAACTGTTCTAAAGGTATTATGCCTGCTGCCATAGCACTGTGGTGTGGGAATCCATCAGATCTCGGAAGCTAAGCAGGGTCAGACCTGGTTAGTACTTGGGTGGGAGACTGCCTGAGAACACCAGGCTTGGGAGAAGTACCCAGCAACACACTCCCAAAAAACAATCAGCTGTTAAAAACCCTATGAATAGCAGAGAAGCATGACAATAGTGTTTCGCCTGCAGTAGTAGGGTCACTATAACAGCACTTAACAACAACAACAACAAAAGGTACTATATATGAAGTGCTTGTCAGAGAAGCTGGCAGGTAATGGGCATTCAGTGTGGGAGGGTAATCTATTGAAATACAATTTGTGTTTATTCTCCTTTGCTGGATGCTCATTTCATTCAAGCGGTCACTTTTGCTTTAGTTTTTGTTTTTGAGACAGGTCTCCCTATGTCTCTCAGGATGGCCTGGAAGTCTTGAGCCTCCTGCCTCAGCCTCCTAAGTACTGGGATTACAGGCCTGTGCCAGGCAATTGGTCACATTTTGTAACCCCTTGGACGGCAGGCCAAACACAAACACAGGGGTACCAAACTTTGTATAATTTACAAAGGATCTCTCTCTCTCTCTCTCTCTCTCTCTCTCTCTATATATATATATATATATATATATATATATATATGTATAGATAGATATAGATAGATAGATAGATAGATAGATAGATAGATAGAGATCCCTCTCTCTCTCCCTCTCTCTCAGAACCAGGGCAGAAGGTAATTTCAGTTTCATTTGTAAAACACATATATTACCTTTAGTTCTTTCAAGGCATTATTTTCTAACTGTGCTATCTACAAGTATGATCTATTAGGTGCTTTGTGGTAATGGTATTAATTTAGGCAGAACTTTTTCACATGTATTAAGGTTACTGAAATGATTTTGATTCTCTCTTTACTCTGGTTTGCATGCCCTTATTTTCATTCTGCTGTATTTTGTTGTTGTTGTTGTTGTTGTTGTTGTACTTGAGCATTGAACCCAGGACCTCTCACATACTTTTTGTAAGTGCTCTACAACTGGGCTGCACTTCTAGTGCATTTTTAATTTTTTTAAATTTTGAGACAGGATTGATCTCACTAAATTACACAGGCTGCCTTTGGCCTCTAATTTGTGATCCTCCTGCTTCCACCTTCTGAGTGGCTAGGATTACAGGTATGTGCCACCTCACCTGGCCTATTATGTGCATTTTCATAAACCACCTCAAATGTCTTCTGGGTTGAGGTAGAATATGAACAAATACATTTCAAAATAAAAGGTGACATAGTAATTGAAGTGTCCAGCCAATATTCATTAAGTTGAATTGGCATGTGAAGCTGAAGAAATTAGGGTTTAGAGAGGTTCATGGAATTGTTCAAACATAGCAAAGACTTCAGGACTGGAAACTCTGTCCATGCTTCATTGGCCACCTCCTTCTTTTCCTTCCACTTGGTGGGAGTCACCTTCCCACACAAGTTCTGAGCTCTCGAACTGTCCACTCCATGCAGGAGGAACCTGGATTTGACAAAGCCTTAACGCTCAGCACTGAAGTAAATGTTAGAATCAATATATCCACCATCCAGCCATGTCCTCTTCCTCTATGACAAACCTATTAAGCACCAGTTTTTAGCAAAAGGGCTGATAATTTTTTAGATGGAGAGAACAAAACTCAACAAGATTAAGCCATTCGCCTGAATTCACCCAGCTGATAAGTGGCTTTGCTGAAACTCAAATCCAGATCATGCTGGATCTACTTTCCTTTGTATTCTTTACATTACAATATTCATCCTTTGAGCAACTGGGGGACTGCATTCCCTTGGACAGTAGAAATGTAATTTTTGAGGAACAGAGTATTTGATTTGATAGTTCTTCTAGGCTTCTTCACCACAGATCCCTCTCTCTTCCCTCACAACAAGGAGCCCAGCCTGAGTCAGATGGTCTCTTTCAGGAGACACAAGGGGGCTTTGTGATGGAAGCTGTTAAAAGGGCACAAGCAGAATCTGCCTGGGGCAAAATTGGGAAATGAGGCAAGTTTCCTAAGTGCCAGGCTCACCCGCTTGAGGGAGAGGGGTGGGATTCCTCTCTCTGACATCCTGCTCTCTGATATGCTTGTCCCTTGGGTCTCCCTCCCTCCCTTCCTAAGGAATACTTACATTGCCCATCTCTGCCTATTGAGCTTCTCTTAATCCTTTGATACCCTCTGTTTCCTCTTCTGTTAAGGCAGGATAAGAAGACAGGGAAAACTGGGGAGACATAAGAAGAAAAGGGCTTCTCTCATCCCAAAATCTGGTGTGAGTTTTATCGGCCAAGAATTCCAGCACAACCAAAAAGAAAAGCTACTGTGAGAACTGCCTGCATAGAAACCAGTGCTTCCCTAAGAATCTCACCAAACCAGATTATGAACTATAATTAAAGTTAACAGATCTAGGTAATTTCCCTAAGACTAGATATAGTAGGAATTTCCGCAACTATCCCAATCTAGGCATTTTAAAAGTGCTCTTTTTCTAATCTGAAAATCTATACCAGACACCTGCTGGGATCCCACTGAGTAATGTAACTTCAAAGGTCCAAAATTGTACTTTGTGAAGAATCTAGGAGCGCCTCTCTCTCTAGTCACCTGCACTCACTCTGAAGCCTGTACCACCTCTTACCCTTTATCTAAAAAGCTCAAAACTCTGCTTCATTTCTGTTTTGTCCTGAAATTCTTTTTAATGATCAAGATAGGACCCTGCATCTCCCCTGAATGGAGGTCCCAAGAAAAGGAATGCCTCAGTGCAAATGGTAACATTGGGGTACAGCACCCCTATACCTGCTGACACCATGAAGCCTAAGTGATTACACCATGTTGAATTATCTGCCCCCTCTTTGGGTGTCTCAGAATCCTTAGAACACATGCACTTTCACAGTAAGCACAGAACCACCTTCTAACCCCTTGCCAGTGAGGAAGATTGAACACCTAGACGTCTGTTTCTCCCTTCTGTAAAATGTAATAGTTCACAGGCCTCTGTGTAAGTTTAAACTGGATTATGAAGGTGAGATAAAGAAAAAATATTAAGTACATATACTCAGGGTTGGGGTTTAGCTCAGTTGGTGGAGTACTGCTTCATACTTTCTGAGGACCTGTGTTCAATCCTCAGCTCCACGAAAATGGGAGAAAGATGTGGCAATCCACTCCCAAAACAGTCCTGAAAATCATCAGCCATTGGAAATCCTCTGAGGGTTGCTATGAGTTGGATATGACTTGTCAGCACCTAACAACAACAAATAACATACATATTCAGGTCTAAATCTCTCTGGAGAAGCTTGGGGGTGGAGGGGAGGAAGGGTGGGTGTGGGTAGAGGCTGCTTTGTACATACAATAAAGAGAGACAGATGGGGAAAGGGGATTTTAAGTTTTGCTGTACACATTTTTCAAAAGATTATGCAATTATTATTTAAAATTTCTTTGAAATATTGTGGAGGCCAGGCAGATACCAGGCAGAGATAAAATTATGAGGTAGCTCAGCTTTAACAAGAATACATAGGTGAAGCTCTTATAGTAGTATTTGACACTTACAAGGTACTCAAATAATGATGTCTCTCATTATTGTTTGTCTGTCTCCACCACAAAACTTGTCTTTATCTCTGTGCGGACCTACTGCCTACCCCACCCAGCCCTCAGTAGGTACTCATCAGAAAGAAACCCAAAGCTGAACAAACTCTGGGAAGACCAGGCTCTTAAAAAACAAAACAAAACAAAAAAATGCCATAACACTTCAGCTGACCACAAAAACTGGTGGGAATTGGGGAGTTAGCACCAGGAGGCCAGTTTGTAAACATCCTTCTGTGGGGGATGGGTTCCCCCATTCTGCTTGTCACTGTTCCCAGTCCAGACACACACTCTCTTCATCCTCTCACCCCCACACACTGACCTCTGCCCTGGGATGTCACTTAAGGATTGAGGGGTCATGGAGCTCCCTATGGCCAAGAATACCAAGCATGCCAGGCCAGGATTCTGCATACCAGCTTTCCAGGACTGCTACCCATTCCAATGGGGCCTGGCTTGTGTACTAGCAGCCCTCACATTAGGTCTATCTTCAGATGCTACTTCTCCACAGGAGATTGGGAACAACAGGAAGACCCAGGAGCACCTCTGCCCACAGAACTCGTCACAGAAGACTGCTTGTGGTCCCTCCCAATACTCCCTGACCTTTCCAGTCTCTGCATTTGTTACTCTGATCTCTGAGGTTCCCTTCCCCCATTTCTGCCTAATAAATCCTACTCATTGTTTAAGGCCTGACCCAAACAGTTGTCCTTCCAAGAAACCATCCCTGCAGCCTGAAAGAGTTCCCTCTGACCAGACACCCAGGTTATGTTCTCTATTGTATTTTAGGATGCAGAGTCTCACTCCAACACTGGGCAAATGTTATATGGATCAGAGACTATGCATGGGAGTCAGGGAGATTGAGGTTTAATTCCTGGATCAGCCACTTGTTTGCTCTACAATCTTGGATAAGTTGCTTCACCTCACTAAGCCTCCTTGTAAAACTGAGAAAATAAAATAGCATAATTATAAAAATTAAATGAGATAAAGTTCATTAAGCCATTAGCATGGTGCCTTGTGCACATTAAACTCTCAATGTTAGCCACTATTATTGTCTTTGTCTCTAAGGCCTTGACCAGCTCAATATTTGAAGGTAGAATTTTATTGGAACAAAGCTCTCAGATTCCACATGTGAAAGGTCTTCATCTAAAGGGATGCTGAAAAGAGAGTGAAGTTTCTAAGAACCAGAAGCCCAAGAGAGGAATGAAAGCAAAAACCTATGACTATTTGTCAGGTCGATGATGGAGGGGAAAATAAAGGATCAGCCAAGGAAAGTATAATGCCTTTGTTGAGGAGAAAAAAGAACCTTTTCCTCTATGCTCTTCTGTTTAGTCCCTGAAGGCTTATAAATCAAACTAACAAAAGACAGATTAACAGGAGAAAAGGTACACAATTTTTATTAATATTTATATGCACAGGAGTTCATAGAGAAAATGTGAAGTGTAAAGAAATAGTTAGACTTGGAAGCTTACATACCCTTTTAACAAAAGAAAGAGGATTTGGACTTCAAAGAACAACAATGGTAGGGAAATGACTAAGAAATATATGAGGAGAACTAATGGAAGTTAAGTGCTACTTTAGTAAAGTCTGTTTATGCAAACTCATCTTGATGTCAATTCCTCATTTTTGATAATAAGAGTCACTTTTCTGAGTGTGGCAGCACACATGTAGTCTCAGCTATGTTGGAGGCAACGGCAAGAAGATTACTTGAGCTCAGAAGTTTAAGACCAGACTGGGTAATACAGTGAGACCCTGACTTTAAAAAAGAAGAAGATAGGCACTTTTATCACTCTGGTACAGGGAGAGTATCTTTCTCAAAGAGAAATTTATGCCCTGCTTTTAGGCAGATAAGGGGAGAGCAGAGAATCCTTCCTGTTTCTATTGATTCTCAACTGCCTTTGGCTCACAGTGGCATATTTGGAGTAGCATATTCCTTGCATTCACATGTGTGTGCACAGTACTAAGGGGTTGTACTCAGGCCTTTGCACATGTTAAGTGCTGTACTACTGAGCTACACCCCCAGTCCCTTTCCTTCCTTCCTTCCTTTTTTTGTTTTTGTTTTGTTGTTGTTGTTGTTGTTGTTGTTGTTATTGTTGTTGTTGTTTGTTTTGAGACTGGGTCTCACAAGTTGTGCTGTCTGCCTCTGGCCTTCAACTTATGATCCTCCTGCCTCAGCCTCCTCAATCACTGGGATTACAGGTATGTGCCATGGCACCTGCCTTAGGGTGGCATATTCTGATCTCCTTCACTTTGCCTTACTCCTCAACTGCCAGGACCAGAAATCTAGCAAGCTCCACAGCAGTAATGTTGTCTTTTGCAGCCATAAGTAACTTTCACTCTGGGCTGGGAGTGTAGCTCAGTGGTAAAGCACTTGCCTAGAATGTATGAGGCCTTGGATTTGGTTCCTAACACTGCAAAAGCAAAACAAAACAAAACAAAACAAAAACCTACTTACATTCACTCAAATCTATCTCCTAGGGTGGTTCTTAGGCCCAGAGGCGTAACAGCACCTGGTCTGCATTTCCATGTTCCACTCCTTCAAGGCACCCAAGACAGAAGCTGAGATGCTCCTGTGCTTTGGAGGAAGCTAGAGAAGCAAAACTAGACCTCAGATGATTGTTAATATCCACTCTCATTCCCTGACAAGAATCTATACTTTTAAGGGTCCTGCCGAGCTTCACTGCTTTCTTTGAGAAATGCCCTCCACAGATAGATCCAGGTTTCTATAATTTCTTTAGTAGTTTGTGTCTCTATGTTTCTTTTATCTGGCTGGTAGGCTAGAAGTGGGCCAAGAAAAGGAAACCTAGAATCTGAGCCCAGATTTCCTCTCTATGAATTTGGAATCAAGCTAGTGTTGAGAGATCTAGGAACTGCAGTCACTGGATCTACAAGGTCAAGCAGAAGCAGCAGCTCTGCAAAGAGAATGGAGCAGATAGTCCAAGATGTCTAGTTTTCAAGACATGGGGCTCAAAACTCTGGTTCCTAACTCACCAGTTCCAGCTTCTCTAAGGCTTCGTATTTCCTAGAACTGGGTTGCACGATTCTTGGGTCTCCTTTTACTAAGTAATTCTAATGTTTCTGTTACTTACATACAAAAGACCATTGACTTTAAGATGCTGATTTTCTCCACCTTCATGACTTGTCCAACGTCCCTCAGGGACTGTACTACAGACCCAAAGCTCTAGCTTCCATCCTGGAGTCCAGATCTTGAATAACAAGTCTCTCAGCTGTCTGTAGGCAGAAGTCCTAGAGAATCTCCACCCAGAATTCAGCACACAATTAGAGATGGAGTCAGCACCATCACATTACTATTGTTCTAGGACAGCAAGTAGAATACATGGTACCTATAGATCCCCTCCCAGAAGTAATAATAGCTGTCATTTATTGAGTACTCATCTTGTATTAGGCACTATGCTAAGTTATAATAATTTCCAGTCCTCAAAATAACTGAGTTGGCTTTAAGCATTTTTTACTATTATCTAAATTAAATGTATAACGATCAAAAAAGTATGTTTCATGCCTATAAGCTTTTATGGAAATAGGAAACTAGAAAATCTCCAGTAAAACTATTAAAGTTGATATAAACATTTGATATTACCAACTGACCTTTGGCTAAAATTAAATTGCAGATACTGTATTTGTTAAAAACAAAACAAAGGGGGTATGACTTGGCACTAGAATGCTTCCCTAGCATGTGTGAGGCCCAGGCTGGGATCTCCAGTATTATAAAGAAAGAAAGAAAAAAAAAAAAAAAGCCAAACAAAGACTGCAACCATCCCTGCTGTAAATGAGGAGAGTGTGGCACTTAGGGTCCATAGTTGCCATAGTCCTGGGCTGCCCCTTCACTGAAATGGTAGCTAATGAATGGGACAGACAGATCTTGTCTTGTCTATAAAACATTCAGGACCTGGGACAGGCAAGTCCTTGATAAAGGCCTGTTGAAGGAGTGATTGAATAGGTAAATTTGGAGATAGTTGTTTAAAAACAGTCTGCTGCACCCAGACTGTAATTCAGCACTCTCCATTTACCACTGCTGCCAGAAACCCTTTCCACCTTGTTACCCAGAAGTTAGTCTAATGGCATTAACCATCCAAGCCAGCCATGATACCATTAAAAGCTTCAGTCCAGCCACTGTGCCCCCACCCTGATCTTGGCTCTGGGCCCTGGGCTGAGAGAGTGGTCTGGTTGTTTACCAGGAATTTGGACCTTCTTCAGAGAAAAGCACAGATGACCTATTAGTCTAATTCAAGCACTTAGCAAGGAATGACTGTACCATTCACACCCCCAGCCCCAGGCTAATGGAGCCAAGGCAAATGGACAAGACTTGACTGCTCAGAAATCTTCCTGGGAGGGGAGGATGAAGGAAGGAGGATGGACCCTGTCCCGATGGAGTTTGCAGGAAAACAGCCTTGTTGAATATTTCCTGGGACTGGGCAGACTATCAAGATACTAGAAAATACAGGGAGAGGCTTGCCTATTCCACCCACCACTGTGGCAGCTTTTACACACATGCTATCCCCAGTCACCTCCCCTACTGCCTTAAAACTTGTTTTGGAGAAAAATGTGAAGTGCTAAGGTCTGAATATAGTTTGCCCCTGAAAAACTCATGGAGTTTAATCTCCATTGTGAGGTATTAAAAGGGTAAAAATTTAATCCAACTCTGATGTTTAGAAGTGGGGTCTTTGGGAATTGATTAGGGTTAGATAAAGTTATTGGGATGGAGCTCCAATGATTGAATACTAATGGCTTCATAAGAGAGAGTGAGAGACCAGCCACTGAAGAATGCTACCACCTCCTCCTCCCCCTCCCTATGAATGCTTGGAGCTCACTAACAATTCAAAATGTTTACTTGAAGTCTTACAATGCTTGTTTAAAGCTTCTGTGTAATTAAGTTTGCTCAAATTTCAATTTCCTGACCTGGGGGAGGGGGCTCTCTGAAGAGGAACTAGGTAGGGAATTCCGAAATAAACAGATTAACTACAAGAATGTACTGGCCATAGGTCATCAGGACCCGGAGGGTTGAAACTTTCCAGAATCCCGCCCCTGAAAGTATTTTTTGAATTCCTCCAAACTTGCCCAATCAGTACCCACCCCGACAACCCCACCAACCTCCCACCAAACAATTCAAAACAAGTTTCCTTGTGCCCTCCCGCCACCCCTTAAACTGTATAAAAACCCCAAGCCCCTCTCCTTCGGGTTGCCTTCCTTCCCTTGCTAGGGAGACTCTATGGAGGGTTGACCCCGGCGCCGGAAATAAAGCCTCTTGCTTATTGCATCGATCCGCGTCTCGGTGTCTCTCTGGGGCCTCTCTCCTTGAAGATCCTAATTTGGGGACTTACACCACCTCACTAAGCCTCCTTGTGTGTACTCTCTGTCTTTTTTTGCTATATGATCCCATGTGTCACTTTGGGATTCTACCAGCAAAAAGATCACAGGATGTAGCCCCTAGACCTTGGACTAGAATTGTTAGCCAAAATAAACCTCTTTTCATTTTTCTGTTTTTGTTTGTTTGTTTGTTTTTTTGATAGGACCTTACTATGTTGAATTCACCATCCTCCTGTCTCAGTATCCTAAGTAGTTTGGATTATAGGTATGTGCCACTATGCCTGGCAAAACCTCTTTTCATTATAACTTACCCAGTCTGTAGTATTGTGTGACTAGAAATATAAAGCAGACTACATCAAGAGGACAACCAAATATCCATCAATACTGAACTGGTTAAATAAACTATGTATATATGAATAGACATTCATATAAGTCTACATCATGCAACTTGAAAAAAGAATGATGTCACCCAAACTCTACTTATGGATGCTGAAATATATCTGTAACTTACACTTTGGTATGTAGTGTGTGACTCAATTTATATAAAATTAAACATACCTAAAGACTTTCATGGTCACAGATACACAGGTAGCAGCCTAGAAGTTTGAGCATGGGATTTAAAATTTTTTTTCTTTCTTCTTTAGAATTGTCTGTGTTGTCCAAATTCTCAGCAGAAACCATATGCCATAATTGCTCACTTTTCTGAATTCTTACTGTGTGTCAGACACAGTGCTTTTACTTGGCTTACCTCATTCCTTATGAGATGGGTTCTGTGCTTTTGCAAGTTACAGATGTGGGCAGTGAAGCCCAGGGGGATTAAGACCAAGGTCATATAGCTTGTATCTGGCAAAGTCAACTGTTGTTGGAAGATTAAATGACTTAAGGTATATACTTGCACACAGTAAGGGACTCAATAAATGAGGGTTATTATTGTAATTGTTGAATAGCATTTATCGTACTACTTTGCTTTTATTGACTGTCTTATTTGATTCTCTGCTCTGATAGGTGAGAAGTTTGAGAATAGAATCTAAGTCTTACTACCTTAGAACATCCCGTACCCAGCACAGTGTCTTAGAGAACCAGCATTCCTTAGATGCTTATTGAAAGAATGAATGAATTGATACACAAATACCCACAGCTCTAGTGGGCTGGGATTTAGCTCTGTGGGTAGAGTACTTGCTCTGCGCACTCTGAGGGCCTGGGTGTGATTACCAGCTCTGCAAAAAATGAAAGAGGGACCTGGTAGCCCACTTGTGAAACAATTAGCCATCAAAAACCCTATGAAAAGCAGAGAAGCACTGACATAGTGCTGGGCATGGCACAGTATCAAGGACTGTTCTTTTCTGTTGTGCATAGGATCACAATGAGTCAGACCCAACTCAAAGGCACCTAATAATAACAACAAACCCATGGCTCTCTAAATACATTCTTCCAACTACTTTACAAGAGTAGGCATTGCCTCATTCCAAAAGGATTAAATACCCTGAGGGCAATGACCAGCCTCTGATTTCCTGGGGCCTCATTATAATCTGGAGCAGACCAATAACACAAGTCCTGCTCAGTAAATGCTATGGTTGATTAGGGGCTCTTGTCTCAGCTACTGAGGCACACACCAGGCAGTATCCCAGAAATGATGAGTTGGTCAGGCACCGTGAAACATACCTGTAATCCCAGTGACTCAGGAGATTCAGGCATGAAGATCACTAGATCAAGGCCAAAGGTGGCCTGCACAATTTAGCAAGACCCTGTCTCAAAAATTTTTTTAAAAATTAAATGAAATTAAAAGGGGTCTGGGGTAATGGAAAAAGCCAATGGTATATTACTCTGTACCCCACCATCATATACCAATAGAGGGAGAAAAAATAACAGCAAAAAAATAAAAAAATAAAAAAAAGAGAGAGAGAATGTTAAAATTACATAATTAATAAGAACAAATATCCTCCCAAGGAAAGTACATCTAACTTGCCATGGTTGGGACAAAAATGGCTTTTTAATAAAGACAGAGGAATTGAAAATGGACCATATTTACAGAATGCTTAACATTCATATAAAAACAGTAAAATTGAAAAAAAAAAAAGGTGAGGGATGCCTGGGGGTGCAGCTCAATGATAGAGCACTTGCCTAGCATATGCAAGGCTCTGGGTTCAACTCCCTAGTCTAAAAAAAAATTTGCTTTAATAAAAATAAATGTCTAGAGTTGAGATCTATACTAGATCCACAGCCTCAGATTAAGCTATTTTTAGTTCCAACTCCATGTTAAGAGCCTGCAGCTGTAGCCCTGTGGCAACTGATCCCGGCAGATCTCGGAAGCTAAGCAGGGTCGGGTCTGGTTAGTACCTGGATGGGAGACAGCCTGTGAACACCAGAAGCTGTAGGCTTGGGAGAAGGACCTGGCAACCCCCTCCCAAAAATCAATCTGCCATTGAAAACCCTATGAACAGCAGAGAAGCACTGACAATAGTGTTTCCCCTGTTGTACAGAGGGTCACTACGAGTCGGATACAGACTCGACAGCACCTAACAACAACAACCATGTTAAGAACACAGAGGCTAAGAGACTTGTCTGCAGTCATATAGAGGGACTTGCCTGCAGTCATATAGAAGTTGGTGGTTGTTGTTGTTGTTGTTAGGTGCCATCGAGTCGGCATCCGACTCATAGCGACCCTCATAGGGTTTTCAATGGCTGACTGTTTTGGGATTGCCTTGGGAGTGGATTGCCAGGCCCTTCTCCCATTTTTGCGGTGCTGGGAATTGAACTCTGGACCTCAGAGACTGCAGCGCAGCGCTCTACCCACTGAGCCAAATCCCAGCAAAAGTTGGTGGTAGAGTTGCTATATCTCTTCACCTGGCCTGAGCTTTGTGTCTGTAACATCCTAATCCCTCAATGTTGTATAAATCCACAATTTGAGAAAATGGGAGAAAAACAGTTTTAGGTTAAAATGTTTAATCATGATCCAAGGGGACAGGGGATGGGGGAAAGTAGTAGGAATAAAGTAAGGCCCAAATGTTTCAGCCCTTAATGCCCAAGTGTTCTCCAGGATCCCAGGGCACAGCAGTACAGGCAAGAAGACTCCATTTAGGAATCTTGCTCCAGCCTTCCTCACAAAGGGAATGTCTTTCTAGGCTGCCTCAGAACTCCTATCCATGCAATAGGGATGGAGAATGCAATAGGGATGACTGCTCTGTTGGACTCTGAGTGAACCTACTAGACAAGAAGAAAGGATCAGGAGAGAGCTGGTCACTACCAAAAGATATGGCCAAACTGTGGACACCAAGTCCTAAGGAGGGGCAGACTGAGTCACAAACATGGGTAAGGGTAGAGGCAATGAGAACTAGCTAATCAGGATCTGGAGGTCATAGGCCCTAGCTTCTACCATGGCCTCATCTGGAGCCCACTAGGTATGCTGGGTGGGGTGTCAGGTAGAATCAAAGTTGCCATGCTGTGCACTGCACCTCCTTCCAGAGGCTATCCTTTTCTCACCCCTCACAGGTGGCAAAGTCAGGCTGGGTGTGGTAGAGAAGGAGGATTCCAGGAAGTCCAGCTACCAGAGATTCTGGAGTAGAATCAAGGTAAGTACACAGAAGAAAAAAAATGTCACCCTGGACTGGGGCCTCGGAGCAGAGTTTTTATTCTATGGAAGAAATGAAATAGAATCAGCTCAGAGGACCATTTCCAACCCACTTTACCCCCTCAGCCTCAGTGGAAACTGTCCCCTTCCCCTGAGGTGTCCATTAGAGGTCTATATTATTCATGGCAACAAGGAAGTCAACCCACCTACCCCCAGCCCCTTGGGGATGCTTGTCTGCTTGGTTTGTATTTTCCCCAGGTGGTTTAGCAAAGGTTTGAGGGGTATAACAGAGAAAGGCTTACCTGGTGTTGCATCGCAGAAAAGGTAGGGTCTTCCCAGTCCTGGGAGAAGAGCTGTCTGTGAAAACGCATCTTAGCTTCAATAGCTTCCACTGGGCAAGGAGAGAAGACAGATTGGAAGGGTGTGGTAGCAGGAGATTTCTCCCAGAGTCCCAAGGCAGGAAAAGGAATGCCATGGGGGCCTTGGGATATCAGGGAACAGCTCGGTGGGAAGTGGGAATATTGTCTCATTCTGTTTGCTTGTTCCTAGAGATGTCCCTGGGGCCAAGAGAGGTTAAACAAGCAGCGTGGAGTGTCACTCAGAAAGTGGGAGAAGGAAGCCGATGTCAAAAAGGGCTACTGTGTCAAAAGAGATCCATCAGACCTGTCTGTACCACAGAATTGATCCCTCTCTTCCTCCTGGTTCCAGTTGACCCAGCCACAGGAGCTGGAGGCAAAAGGAAAGCACTCACTGAGACAGAAGTTGTGGGAGAAGGATCTTTCCAGGCGTTCACATTCCTCCTGCAGGTTGCCACTGCCTCGGCAGGTGCAGCTTAACGCAACACTTGTGTTGACACTGCTGATGAAATTGGGGGTCATGGAAGTCCCTAAGGGGTGAAGAGGAGAAGGGGTAGTTAGG
Source organism: Pedetes capensis (assembly GCA_007922755.1). Classification (NCBI taxonomy): domain Eukaryota; kingdom Metazoa; phylum Chordata; class Mammalia; order Rodentia; family Pedetidae; genus Pedetes; species Pedetes capensis. Next base: position 164,065 of record VMDO01001552.1, on the reverse strand, counting down.
GACTGGCTAACATTAACTCCAGCTTCCACCCTCTTCCATACCATCTGGGTTCAGTGTCCAGAGCATTCTCACCCTCAGGGCTGGCTAACCTGTGGGTTCTCTACACATGCCCCAGCCTCACCAATCAGCCCCAGGTATGCTCGCAGACATCTGGACTGCTCTGTTGCACAAGTGCCTAGGATGTCCATGGGATGACAGTGGGTCTGGAAATCAATCAGGCGTGATCTGGAAGAAAGAAAATTTCAAGAGCCTCCAGTGAGGTCTATCCTGCAGCCTTCACCTTCACTGCCCTTTAGCCTGGCATGCCCATCTTCACATCAAGTCTTCCAGGGTCTTTAGTGCCTGGCCTCCACTTCAGTGAAGCCTGCCCCTGTCACAATTAAATGCACCATCATCTTAGGCCCAGCAGCAAATCCCTCTGAATGTAGGCTCTACCTTGCCTAGTTATGTGATCTCAGGCAGCTTCTCTGACCTCAGTTTCCTTGACTGAATAGAAAGGACTTTTGTGAGAATGAATTAAGAGAACGTATGTATAGCATTTAGCATACTGTTATTATTAACACTCATCATATAATAGGTAAAACTGGTTTTCTTTGGGTGATGGAATTAGGAGTATGTTTTTCTGTATATATTTCTTCAATTTTCATTACATTTTGCCTTCTATTAGATTAATGGTTTACTTCTCTCTCCCACTCAGCTAGGAACTCCTTGAAGGCAGGGAAAATATCTTAGTCATCTATCCTCAGACCTATTCAGTAATAGTAATAATTACCAGTGGTACAGAAATAGGTAATAGAACAGAATGGTTAAGAGCACAGACATGCCAGGTGCTGTCGCACATAATGTAGGATCATGAGTTCAGGGCCAGAAACAACCTGTGCAACTTAGTGAGACACTGTCCCAAAATAAAGTATTAAAAAAAGCATGGTGACACATGCCTATAATCTCACAATTTGGCAGGTGGAGGCAGAAGGATAACAAGTTAGAGGCCAGAGGCAGCCTATGTAACTGAGTGAGACCATGACTCAAAATAAAAAATAAAAAGTGGGCTGAGGGTGCAGCCCAGTGCTAGGGCACTTGCAAAATACTATGAGGCCCTGGGTTCAACCCCATATTATCACACACAAAAAAAATGTAAAGGGACTTGGGGTGGAGTTCAGTGGTAGGGTGCTTACCTAGTATGCGTGAAGCCTTGGATTCAACCCGTATTACTAGATGGGAAAAAAAAAAAAGGAGCACAGACTCTAAGCCAGAACGCTACATTCCAAACTTAAAAAACCTGACTCACTAGCTGTTGGATCTTGAGTAAGTTATTTATCCTTTCTCTGCTGTAGTTTCTTCATTTGTAAACTGAGGATAATTTTTAAAATAATAGCATTTATCTTACAGGGTTCTTATGAGTTTAGATGAGTTAATACATGTTAAGTACTTAAAATAATGTACAGATCATAGAAGTACTCAGTAAATGCTAGCATTACCAGACATGGTGGCAGACACCTGTAATCCCAGTGACTCGGGAGGCTGAGGCAGGAGGATCACATGTTTGAGGCAGAGGTAGACTGCGCAATTTAGGGAGACCCTGTCTCAAGATAAAAAATAAAAAATGGACTTAGGGTACAGCTCAGTGGTAGGGCACTTGCCTACCATGTGCAAGGCCCTAGGTTCAACTCCCAAGAAATGCCAAAAAAAAAAAAGTTAATATTATGATTAAGAGCCCTAACTATATGATAGTTTATAGATAACAAAAGCAGTAATCAAAAAGGTTAGGTAGCTTGCCCAAGGTCACAAAGAAATAAGCAGTAGAACCAAGTCACAAACCAAGGTTGGTGTCACTTATTGTCAACAAAATCTACAACCATACCACCATGGCATTCGATCTCAGCTGATCTCAGAAGCTAAGCAGGGTCAGGCCTGGTTAATCCTGAGATGGGAGACTGCCTGGGAATACTGGGTGCTATAGGCTTGGGAGAAAGACCTGGCAGCCCACTCCTGAAACAATCAGCCATTGAAAACCCTATGAATAGCAAAGAAGCACTGACATAGTGCTGGGAATGGCACAGTGTTGAATAGTGTTTCATTCTGTTATACATAGGGTCACTAATGAGTTGGACTCGACTGGACAGCATCTAACAACAGCAACATTGTAACAAAAGTCACTTGAATGAACCATAAATTTAATTTGGTGAGTATTATGTACTGAGAAACCACGGGAAAGTTAGATGGGAATTTCAGATTTTCTGGGATGGAGGTATAGCTCAATGGTAGAGCACTTGCGTAATATATATGAGGTCCTGGCTTGGATCCCCAATGTCACAAAAAATAATTTTAAAAAACTAAAACCAGCACAGGGTGTGATGGCACACACCTGTAATCTCAGTGACTCAGGAGGTGGAGGCAGGAGAATCACAAATTTGAGACCAGAGGCAGTCTGTGTAACTTAGAGAGACCCTGTCTCAAAAAAAGTAAGAAAATGGGCTGAGGGTACAGCTCAGTGGTCCAGCACTTACAGAGCATGCAAGCACAAGGTCCTGGGTTCAACCCCCAGTACGGCAAACAAAACAAAACACTAAAACCAAGTCCTTAAAGGAAAATAAGTAACAAAATAAGCACTACCATTTATTGAACATTTAACTCTGCCCCTGTAAGTTAAGTACTCTACATAAGTAATTTAACACCCATGAAAAAAAATCTTCCAAGAAGACTCTCATGAAGTCTTTATTATTACCCTAGTTTTTGCAGAGAACTAAAGAGAACCTTGGGGCTGGAGTTCAACTTAGTTGGGAAAGTGTTCCTCTGAGCTCTCTGAGTTCCTGGGTTCTATCCCTAGCACCATGAAAATGGGAGAATGACGTGGCAGCCTACTCCCAAAACAATCCTGAAACAATAAGTCATTGAAAACCGTATGAATAGTAGAGAAAACGGACATAGTGCCAGGCATAGCAATGTTGGGGAGTGTTTTGTTATGTTGGACATTAGGGTCACTATGAGTTGGACCTGACTTGACTGAACCTAACAACAACAAATAGAATCTTGGGTTAAGTGATGGGATTTTAGGTTAACTGATGTAGTCAAGACCACAAGCACCCAGGATTTAAATTCACATCTGTTTAACTTCAGTACTCCATACTGCCTCCATGGGAAATTGCTTGTGAGGTACACACCAAATTGAAAAAACTAAAGACACAAATATATCTCCAGAATGTCTATTTTTGTTGTCTGGGTAGAAAAATGACTGGAAAGAAATTCTGCTCAAAATGTGTTATATTATCTTCAGGTGAGCAAATGTAGAGGGATATTTTTACATTTTCTAAAGTTTTTACACAAAGATATACTAGGGATACAAAAAAAAAAAACCTATACAGATTCTAGATGTTAAGTAACAACTATGTACTACTCTTTGAAGTTGAATTATGGTAGCAATGTGTAGTATAATGCTCTGGATTATAGTTCTACTATCACACTGGAGCCTGTAGCTGTAGCACTGTGGCATCCAACCCGTTAGATCGCAGAAGATAAGCAGGGTTGGGCCTGGTTAGTACTTGGATGGGAGACCGCCTGGGAACACCAGGTACTGAAGGCTTGGGAGAAGGGCCCAGCAACACATTCCCAAAAAAGTAGTCAGCCACTGAAAACCCTATGACTAGCAGAGAAGCAGTAGCAATACTGTTTTGTCTGTTGGACGTAGGGTCACTATGAGTCAGACACTGACTCGACAACACCTAACAACAACAACATCACATCAGAACAAGCATATGACACATTTTTAAATCAGCAAAATGGAAAGTTTTCATCTCAAGGTGTGTATTCATTGTTTGAGGGGTGTGTGTGTGTGTGTGTGTGTGTGTGTGTTCCTCTCTTCTTCCTCCTTCCTCTTGCTTCCCTTCCTCCTCCTACTATTCCTTCTTAGACAGAAGTTTGCTATGTACCCAGTGTGGTCTCAAATTTCTGGACTCAAGCCAAACTTTTTGCCTCAGCCACACAAGCACTGAGACTACTGGCACGCACCACTGCACACAGCCAAATTATATCCTCTTAAAAAAAAAAAAAAAGTTTCACAAATATCCAAGGCAAAATAGCCTGTGGCTCCATGGTTCCCTGGGGGTTAGACCCAACCTGCCTAGTAAGGTGGCCAGAGCAGTGATGCATGCCATGCACCTCCACACCCCATTTGCCCATGCCCAGCACCTGCAGAGTGGGTCTGCGCGGCAAATGCTCCGCAACTCCAGGCAGTTGGGGGTTCCAGAAGGCAGTGCGCAGCTGGGGGCGATGGTGTTGCGCCTACGCTCCCCGCAGCGCTGGTCAGTGGGCGCACATGGGCACAGCAGCAAGCCCTGTGCATGAGTCTCTGCCGCTTTCTCAAAGAAGGAGCGCAGCTGTTCTAGGCAGACTTGGCGCTGGCAGCTGGGCTCCGAGCATGCCTCTCCATAGGCCTTGCGCAGCCGGTCACACTTGTCATGAAAAGTACACAATGTAGTAAACTTGAGGCAGAGGTCGGAGTCTGGAGGGTAAAGAGACACCAAGATAACAGACTGAGTAATCTCTGCATACCTGCCTCCCAGTCTCCCTAGAAATCCCAGCAAACCCCTGACTTGACAAGGAAGTAGATGAGGTAGCTAGAAAGGGAGGACTGTCCTACATGAAGCCACTTCTAATCCAGGGCATTTCCTCTACCGGTAAACTATATCTGGTTCTGTGAAAGTTTTGTGTTCTCCTCCTAATCTTGACTAGGTAAAATCATCACCATCTATATACATCTAATACTCATTAATCTAGAATCCAAGCCACCAGAAAGCTCAAATAAGCAAACCCCTTTCTTCAATCCTGTGCAGTGAGATATAATGGTGGAAATCATCACCCAAAGGCCCTGCAACATTCCCAGAGCACTTCCTGAATTGTTCAAAATAGATGCAACCAAATTCTATTTAGGTTTGGTTTGCACCTGTCTGTTATGTTCAGGGTTTTTATTTGTTTTTGTTTTTGTTTTGTCTTTTGTTTTTTGTGGTACCAGGAGGCTGAACCCAGGGCCTCACACATACTTTGCAAGTGCTCTACCACTGGGCTGCACCCCCAGCCCCATTTTTTATTTTTTTGTTTTGAGACAAGGTTTTGCTAAGTGACACAGGCTGCCTCTGTCCTTGAACTTGTGATCCTCCTGCCTCCACTGGAATTACAGGTGAGTGCCACCACAATGGCTTTATTCTGCTCAATTCTAATGTCACTTGTCCATCTTTCACTTACTGATCCATGCATAAATGTTCCCCATACTCTGAATCTTGAAAAATTATGGTAACATTTCTTTTAGAGGCAGAGGGTGCTGGGCTTCATGCATGCTAAGCACACACTGTACTACTGAACTATACCTCCAGCTCCCTGGGGATACTTCTATTAATGGAATGTTCCAGCAGCCAGAACAACTGAGTAACTTAAACAGGTTATTCACTGATTCCTTATAACTTTAGAGTTTGTCATGTATAAATCTCTGTGGGTTTTCCTCAAAATGCTAATACTAATATATAGAGTTGACTATACAATAAAAGACACTGAAAATTTTAATTCTGCCAGGAATGGTGGTTCATGCCTCTAATCCTAGTGATTCTGAGGGCTGAGACAGGAGGATCTTGAGTTTAAGGCAAGAGGCAGCCTGCACAACTTAGTAAGACCCTGTCCCAAAAATAAAAAAGGTAAAAAGGGATAGGGGTGCAGTTCATTAGCAAAGCATTTGTTTAGCATGTGGGAGGCCCTGGGTTCAACCCCTGGGTACTGAAAGATAGTTTGAGGCCAGCCTGGACTACATAGAAAGACCTTGTCTCAAAAATATAACAAACAAACCTAAATTCTAATACATCGAACTGACTGCAGAACAAAGTCCATTTCTCAAAAAATAGTATATATTTATATTTTTAATTAACTCACAAATCTCTCTTTCCTGAGAAAAATAAGTATTATAGTTCTTGCTGGATTGATGGCTACCCATGCAGAGTTACCCTTGTGAGGAGTCACACTCATTCTTTTCTCTGCCCAACACCTCACCCATCCCATTAGAATGGTTTAAAACAAGCAATTTCCTAGTCTTTAGGGACAAAAAAAAAAATCCCCTACTTTCCTGGCTGCCTTGAATATTAGTAAATATTCCATTTCCGTACATTTTTTCTGGTACTTCTGCCACTCCCACCATATCCTTTGTAGAGACCAAGGTACTCTAATGGGTTCTCTTTGGATGCCTCCGTAATAATTGTTGTTTTTTGATGACTCCTGTGAAAGCAGACCATGTACCACAGCTCAGACTTCTACCTTGGCAGTGCTTATTCAATGATCTGGCAAGCTGGAATCCCTTCCCTAAAAGGACCCCCCCCAACCTTCTCAACTTTAAACAGGCAGTGTTTCCTTGTTCTATTCAAACAACTGCCTCCTGGTTCATGTACAGATTCCTCATGAGTACAATTAGGTGCTCTGGTATTCCCATTTTCCAAAGTGTTATCCATAATTTGTTATGATATGACCCACGTTTACTGCTGAAGATCAAAGATCATAGTCTTCAGTATGGGTTGTGACTAAACATCAACAAAACAAAAATCCTTACAACTGAGTTGGTATGCAACTTGACAGTAAATGGAAAAAAGATTGACGTTGTCCATGATTTTGCTTTGGTTGGCTCTATAATCAACACCCATGGAAGCAGCAGTCAAGAAATCAAAAGACTCATTGCTCTAGGAAAAGTTGTGGCAAAAGATCTCTTTGGAGTATTGAAAAGCAAAAATGTCACATTGAAGACGAAGGTGCGTCTGACTCATGCCATGTTATTTTCTGTGGCATCATATGGTTGTGAAAGCTGGACAGTGAACAAGAGAGACAGAAAAAGAAGTGATGCTTTTGAATTATGGTGCTGGAGACAACTATTGAATATACCATGCACTGCCAAAAGAACCAACAGATCTGTCCTAGAAGAAGTGCAACCAGAGTGCTCCTTGGAAGCAAGGATGGCTAGACTGTGTCTTACGTATTTCAGACATGTAGTCAGGAGAGACCAATCCCTGGAGAAAGACATCATGTTTGCAAAAGTGGCAGGTCAGTGAAAAAAAGGAAAACCCTCCACCAAATGGATTGACATAGTGTCTGCAACAAAGGGTTTAAACATAAATAAGATTGTGTGCCTGACACAGAATCAGAGAGTGTTTAAATCTGTTGTGCATAGGGTTGCTATGAGTCAGACAGCACTTAACAACAACAACAACAACAAAAGCTCCCAGCTTGTGCTCCCCTTGGTGGCCCTTCCCCTCAGAGCCCAGGCCTAGCCTCCCATTCCCTAGCCTAGACTTGATTTCCATACCTGGTTTGAGCATGTTCAGCTTGCTGAGATTCATTTTCCAGGGTTTACTGGTCACTGTGTCTTCATAGGGGGAGACATCCAACTCATAGTCACCTAGAGACAAGGTACAGAGTAGAAGACTGCTAAGGACCAGGGTAGCGTGAGAGCAGGAGGGGTTAAGGCTGCTGGGTCAGACGTCAAACCGTCTGGAGCAAAGGAAAAGGCACAGCCTCTACTGAACTGGCAGCAAGCTATGCAGAAGTGAGAAAAATGCAGAGCCATAAAGTTATAGATTGGGCCTGACAAACTGATGAGAATAATAAGAGCTACCGTTTCTTAAGCACACCATATTCTGGGCACTATGGTATAAGTTTAGACACACACACATACACACACACACACACACACACACACACTCATTTCTTCCTCCTTGAAGCCTTTGGATAGATGAGAAATTGAGGATGTGAGAGTAAAATGACTTGCTCAGGCTCGCATCAGCTAATAAAGAAGGGAGTTGGGATATGGAATCTAGACTATCTGACTCCAGAATCTCGGCTCCTAACTATTAGATGTTAGCTGTGAGTGTGCAAACAGATAAGGGGACTCTGTTTTGTTTTCTCTTGCTGTTAGAGGAGAGATAGCGGTGAACTACATTCCAGGCTTGACCAGTTGGCTATGGAGACACACGGCATACCAGAGAAATGGAAGTGAGGCCAGGTATTGAATTGAGCCTGAGAAAAACAGACAAAGAAAAGACAGTGATGTTATAGTAAACACATCTCTCTCAGTCACCCCCTTGGGGCTGTGGGCTCCTTAAGGAGAATCACTAGGACTTATCAAATTAATGCATCATTCATATGCCTGCTAGGTGCTCAAAAATGTTGACTAATAATCTTGTTGGGAGCTGGGAGTGGTGTCACAAACCTGTAATCCCAGAACTAGAGAGGCAGAGGCAGGAAGATTGTTCATTCCAGGACAGCCTGGGCTACATAGGAAGTTCCAGGCCAGCCTGGGGAACGTAGTGAGACTTTGTCTCAAACAAACAAATTGTTGTTGTTGTTAGGTGCTGTCAAGTCCACATCCGACTCCTAGCGACCCTCATAGGGTTTTCAATGACTGACTGTTTTGGGATTGTCTTGGGAGTGGATTGCCAGGCCCTTCTCCCATTTTTGCGGTGCTGGGAATTGAACTCAGGACCTCATAGACTGCAGCGTAGTGCTCTACCAACTGAGCTAAATCCTAGCCCTAAACAAACAAATAAACAAACAAAAACAAAATAAATAAATAAATCGTGTTGGAAAACAGAGGTAAGGGAAGTGAGTTTTCAGGGATGTCATTCAATACACCTTTATAAATGCGTCTTTGGGAAGACAGGAATATGGCTGACGTCAGGCCAATAGAGGAGGATGGGCTAGAGAGAGAGGAAGACCTGGAACTCCCAAGAGAAAAGCAGGAAGTGAGAGGATCCCAGGAGAAGTCTCAGGGAAGTTCAAAAAGAGAAGCAATTTGGATGAGGAGTAGAGAGCATGGAAAAAGGAGTGTATTAAATGGTGCTATTGTTTCCAATTGCTGGCCCCTCATCCTGTGGGAGTATTATATCTACCCATCTATTGCCATGTGACTTTCATACCCCCCTCCATGGGGCCCCACTGATGTCAGACTTGCCATGTGGCTTGCTCTGGCCTATGGAGTGTGAGCTTAAGTGATGTAAATCACATCCAAGCAGAAGTTTAAAGAATCATCACATGGTTCTACTGTTACTCTTTTCTCTCTACTGGCCCGGATCCTCCAATGAAGATGACAGGTAGAACAGAGACAAAACCAACTCTTGGAAACCTGCAGCAGATGTGTAACATGAGCTAGAAATATATTTTTGTTGTTAAAAGCCAGAGATTTGCGGGGCGGGTTGGTTACAACTGCTGCTTAACCTAAAAAATTCTTATTAAAAATTCGGTATGTCGGGGTGGGGCTAGAGCACTTGTATAGCACAGGCAAGGCTCTGTGTCTGATCCCCAGTATGGGGGGAAAGTGCAACTTGGGGGAGGAGAGGAGAAAAAATCTAGTTAGTGGTGGTACCTACAAGTAGATTGCTATAGTAACAACAACAACAAAAATGTGTGGCATTGCTTTGTGACTTAGCAATGGGTGGTAAAGAAACTGTTACTAGGGGCTAAAAAAATGATAGTCCTAGCCAGGTGTGATGGCACATGCCTGTAATCCCAGCGGCTTGGGAGGCGGACGCAGGAGGATCGCAAGTTTGAGACCAGAGGCAGTCTGTGAAATTAGCAAGACCCTGTCTCCAAAAAGTAAATAAATGGGCTGGGGGTGCAGCTCAGTGGCCCAGCACTTGCAAAGCATGCAAGCACAAGGCCCTGGGTTCAACCCCCAGTACCACAAAAAAAAAAAGAAAGAAAGAAAAAGAAAAAAAAATGGTGGTCCTCATTATTCAGTGGCAAAGGATTTGGCAAAATTATTGCTTGCCATAACATGGAAGGAAGATAATGCTGAATGAGCTTGTGCTTTAAGGGGAAGAGGCTGAGAAGCAGGTTACTAGTATGTCTTGATTGCTATTGGCTAGATTTAGCAAAGTACTACAGGAAAAGACAAAAGTTCAGAAAAGAACTGGCCAGTGTCATGGTTTGAATATAAAATATTCCCCAAAGGTCATGTGCCTTAACATTTGGTCCCCAACTGGCGGTGCTGTTTGTGGAGGTCTTTGAACTTTAGGAGGCAGGACTCAGCTTTGTAGAAGTAGTCACTTGTGGCAGCCCTTTGGAGGTTTTGTTTTCTTTCTTTCTTTCTTTTCTTTTTTTTTTTTCACCAGGACCCATGGTTGTAGGAAGCTCTCTCTGCATCCTGCCATGCAATGTGTGAGGTCATATGCCACAGACCCTGCTTCCCCCTCTGCCATGCTTGTCCTGCTGACCTTATGGATGGATCCTCTAACTGTGAGCTTCCAAAAAACCTTTTCCTCCATAAGTTTGTTTCAGTTGGTTTTTCTGCTACAGTGATGAGAGCTGACTAACACAGTCAGTTTGAGTTGGTGTGATGATGTGCACCTATAGTCCCAGGAACTCAGAGGCTGAGGCAGGATGATTGAGATTAGCTTGGGCAACATAGTGAGACCCAATCTCAATAATAATAGAGAATCCAGAAATTCCAGGACCTATAGGATTAAGAGATGCAACTGTTTCTCATAGTCAAATGATAAAAGATAAAACTGAAAAATGCTCTGAGTGACAAAGTGGTTTTTTTTTTTGTTTTGTTTTGTTTTTTTTTTTTGTGGTACTGGGGGTTGAACCCAAGGCCTAGTGCTTGCATACTCTGCAAGTGCTGGACCACTGAGCTGCCCCCTCACCCCATTTTTTTACTTTTTGAGACAGGGTCTCACTAAATCGCGCAGACTGCCTCTGGTCTTGAACTTGTGATCCTCCTGCCTCCGCCTCCAAAGCCGCTGGGATTATAGGGATGCACCACTGCACCTGGCTTAGTGATAAAGTTGATTACAGCTCAGCCTTGGGGAATAGAGAAAATCAAGTATCGTTCTGCAGAGATCTCTTAATTCATTAAGATAGTATGCAGTAAATCCTGCCAGTTAGACAAATGTACTCAGGGAAAAAAGACTAAAGCAGTGACTCTTCCATAGAAGCCTAACAAGGGCAAGGAACTTCTAATTAGGTCTAGAAAGAGATGCATGATGTGAATTGTGAGAACGGCTACTGGTACATGAGATGACAGAAATCAAAGATATAAAAAGCAATTATGCTTTGAGAGAGTTGTACTCCTAAAAGCTACCAGCCTGGGTTAAAAGACACTATGACCATTTGAGAATTAAAATCCCCTAACATTTCTCAGGCAGGAAGCAGACTGAGAATGTTGCTCAGTCCCAAAGGAGAGTCTCTTCTCCAATGCCCTTTTCAAATGTGGCCAAAGGGAATAATGGAAAAGCAACGACCTCCCAGAGCGCTATGCCAAGAGCCCTAGAGAACAATGAATAGGGAAGGACTTACTAGCTGGGCACAGTGGCACAGGCCTGTAATCCCATCGGGGGCGGGTAGAGGCAGGAGGATCACAAGTGCAAGGCCAGAGGTAGCCTTTGTAACTTAGCGAGATTCTGTCTCAAAATAAAAAATAAAAACGGGCCTCCAGGTCCAGCTCACTAATAGAATGCTTGCAAACTATGTGCAAGGTCCTAGGTTCAACCCCTGAGTACCTCTAAAAAACAAAGAAAGAAAGAGAGAGAAAGAAAAGAAAAGAATAGAAAAAGAAAAAGAAAAAAAAGGTAAGTAAACAATTAAAAAGGGGGCTGGGGCTGTGCCTCAGTGGTGGAGCACTTGCCTAGTGTGTGTGAGGCCTTGGATTCAACCTGTGGTACTGGGTGGGGAGGAAACATAGGGCCTTATTAAAGACAAGGGAAGAGAGACCTTGCTATATCTTCCCATTGAGATTTCAAAATTGCTGTAAATCAATGTCTGCTGTGTGCCTGCCATTTTTCCCCATTCTAAAAGTATGTGTTGTGGTTATCCTGACTCTATTCCATTATTGTTCACTGACTATTCTGGGGAGGCAGATGACTTGTCTTTTTAGTTCATAGGTTTCTAGATTGAGAAAAGTCACACCTAGATTCAATATAGAAATAGTCATGAATCTGGGTGCCATGACACACAAGTATAATCCCAGCAGCTCAGGAGGTGGACATAGGAAGATCTCAAGTTCAAGGCCAGAGCAGCCTGCACAATTTAGCAAGACCGTGTTTCAAAATAAAAAATAAAAAAGGGACTATGGGTACAACTCTAGTAGAACACCCTGGGTTCAATCCCCCAGTACCACCAAAAATACTCAACTAAACAAACAAATAAAAAACCATCATGAGATCCTAGACTTGTAGTTGAATGCTATGTTTGGATAGAACTTTTAGGGAATCTTCCTTGGAAGTAGGTGGGTGTGTTTTATGTGTGGAAAGAGGGAAATGAATATTTTGATCAAGTAACGGACTATAGTAGATCTTCTTATTGCTTCCAATTATTCTTTACCCTTTCTGTAAGATTATGTATCCTCATTTATGCCATGTGATTTTTTTTTTCAGACAGGATCTCACTATATAGCCCAGTCTGGCCTCAAACTTGCAATCATTCTGTCTTAGCCTTCCAAATGCTGGAATTTCAGGCACATAACACCATGCCCAGTACCGTGTGATTTTTAATGTTTCTGTGGGAGAGGTATACTTCCCCAGTCCAGTGATGTCAGGCTTAGACATGTGATTTGATCTGTCTATGGAATGGGAGAAGTAGTGTATGTAACCTCTGAGCAGAGGCTTTTAAAAATATCTCATGGTTCTGCCAATGCTCATTTCTTTCTGCCATGAGAAAAGACATCCCAGATAAAGACCATACCTTTAGCTTGTATCCCAGAATGACGAAATAATGAAACAACTAACATAGACCATAAGCAAAACTACACCTTTGTTTTGCAAGTCTGTTTTGTTACCACAACATCGTCCAGTAAATGACAAAGACAGGGGTCTATGGAAAGAGACAGAGATGGCTCCTCTCTTTCTGTGCCTTTTCTCTATTACCATCTCCTGTTTTGTTAATGATATCCTTTCTGTGAAAGAGTGGCCCAAGATGCTACTTCCATGGAATTTGGAGCTGTTTATGAGTTAAGACCCTTTACCCCATCTTCCATCCATTCTCTTCTGTTCCAGGAACTCCCAAGGCTGGGCTTTTCTCTGGGTTCAGAGCTCTGCCAGGAGGGAGCTACAGGTAAGAAAAGAGGAAGTAGGGAGAAGAGAGGGCAGTGTTGTGAGGGCCCAGAAGGATACTGACAATTCTTCCCTCCATTTCTTACTGATGCTAAATACAGAGCTTCATTATCATCCCCATCAGACTCTACCATGTGGCCAATATCCTGCAGGATTAGAAAACAACCCCCAAGAGCCACCTTCTCAGCTTAGTCCACTCTAGGATGGGAGTCTCACCAAGGCTGCGGGCAGGGTGAACAGTCCAATAGATGTCCAGGCAGGCAGCTTGGTTCTTCATGCGCCGGTGACACATGCAGCCTATCAGAGAGCTGTTCCTAAGTTGCTGTGCTGCCTGCAGGCAGTCTGCAGACATGGACCGCTCTTTTGAGGGCAATGGGATGCTCAGACTAGAGGTGCAGGAAACCAGGTGGTTGTAGGCAGCCTTGCAAGTGGGATCGGCCTGGCATTTCCTCCTGGCCTGGATACAGCTGTTCATGAGCCGGCTTTCTGTAGGAAGGGAGTCTCCTGTGAAGGAAGAAATCAAGTAAGGCTCACATAAGGTCAGAGTAGCTGTCTGGGAACACCATGCCATGATGCAGGGTAGGGGAGATTCTTGATTAAACCTTGCAAAAAGCTTAGAGTAACACAAAAGGGTTTTAGAAATAATTGTGGAGAGAAAGAAGTCCAGTAGGACTGGACAGTCTGTTGCTGTCACAACTTGCAGAGATCAGACCAGGCCTAAGAAGAGATGGATTCTGAAGAGGCTGCTTATCTTCTGTTTGAAGCTGAGCCTGGTGACCCTAGTAGATACAAAGGAAGAGGGCCCTGGGCAGAGCCATGCCACAAGCAGGGATAGCATGGTAATCAGAGTTGAGAATGTGTAAGGGAATGCTAAATGACAGCTAACAAACAACTTTGAGTCTTTCATTAAAAATCATTTAAAAAGCCAGGCGCAGTGGTGCAAGCCTATAATCCCAACAGCTGGGGAGGCAGAGGCAGGAGGATCGCAAGTTCGAGACCAGAGGCAGTTTGTGTAACTTAGCGAGACCCTGTCTCAAAAAGTATATAAAAAAAAATGGGCTGGGGGTGCAGCTCAGTGGTCCAGCACTTGCAGAGCATGCAGGTGCAAGGCCCTGGGTTCAACCCCCAGTACCAAAAAAAAAAAAAAAAAAAAAAAAAAATCATTTAAAAATACCTTAAAGTGGGAACTGGCTGGAATTGGAGTGTACTATTGCTGGGGTTTAGCTCAGTTGGTAGAGTGCTGCTTTGCACTTTCCGGAGACCCGGGTTCAATCACCAGCACCACAAAAAAGGGAGAAGAATGTGGCAGTCCACTCCTGAAAAATTCCAAAGCAATCAGCCATCAAAAACCCTACGAGGGTCGCTATGAGTCAGACATGACTCCGCCACACCTAACAACAACAACAACAATTGCCATTGCCAGAAAGGAAAAAAAGCATAATCTGATCCTGTTACTCACTCAGAACTCCTAACAACAAACAGTCACTCACTCAGAAATACCAAGGTTGGCTGTAGCTCAGCCCTGGAAGAAGCCCCAGTATCCTACGATTTAGGTTCCTACAATGTAGTAACAGAACACCATTTCCCCCAGCCATTTAAAGTGAAAAATTTAGCGTCATTTTTAACTCTTTTCTTTCCTTTACATCCTATGTTCAACCTAACAAGTCCCGTCAACTCTATAACATATCTGGAATCTGTTCACTTTTTTCCACTTCTGTCTCCACCTCCTTAGCCAGGCTTCCTTACTGGATATCTTTTTGTTTGTTTGGTTGGTTTTGTTTTTCTTTTTCTGAAACAAGGGCTTGCTATATAATCCTGGCTGGCCTGGCGCTCACTATGTAGACCAGGCTGGCCTTGAAGTTGCAGTGATCCCTCTGCCTCAATTTCCTGACTGCTGGGATTGCAGGTGTGCAGCACCATGCCTAGCTCGTCTGATATTGTCTTTAATAAATGTTTTTTGTTTGTTTATTTCAGTACTGGGGGGTTGAACACAGGACCTTGCTCACAGTAGACAAGTTTTTGTTTGCTTTTTTTTTTTTTTTTTGAAATAGGGTCTCACTAATTGCCCAGGCTGGCCTCAAATTTGAGATCCTCCTGCCTCAGCCTCCCAAGTGTTGGGATTATAGGTGTGTACCACCATACCCAGCCTCTGTTTTCATTTTCAGCATCCACCTATGAGTGAAATTGCTGGTTAATACAGGAATCCCACTTAACTTTTTGAGGAACTGCCAAATTGTTTCTATAGCAGCTGTACTATTTACATTCCCACCAACAATGTGAAAAGATTCTAGTTTTTCCACATATTTGCCAGTTCTTGTTATTTTTCATTTTTGTTTTTATTATAGCCTTCCTCATGGATGTGAAGTGGTATTTCATTGTGGTTTTCATTTGCATTTCCCTAATGACTAAGGATGTTGAGCATATTTTTATGTCCTTATTAGCCATTTGTATATCATCTTTATACGTGTGTGTGTGTGTGTGTGTGTGTGTGTGTGTATTAGTGGTACTGGGGATCGTACCTAGGGTCTTGTATATGCTAGGCAAGAATTGTAACTCTGGGCTACATCTCCAGCCCTTGGCATTGTTTTGTTTTGTTTGCATTTTTATTTTGAGAGAGGGTCTTGCTAAGTTGCCCAGGCTGGATTTGAACTAACTATGTAGCCCAGGAGGCTAGGATTTAGCTCAGTTGGTAGAGCGCTGCGCTGCAGTCTCTGAGGTCCCGAGTTCAATTCCCCGCACCACAAAAATGGGAGAAGGGCCTGGCAATCAATTGCCAAGGCAATCCTGAAACAGTCAGCCATTGAAAACCCTATGAGGGTCTCTATGAGTCGGATACTGACTTGATGGCACCTAACAACAATGTAGCCCAGGCACGGCTCAAATTTTAATCCTCCTGCCTCAGCCTCCCAAGTAGCTGGGACTATAGGTGTGTGCACCATCCCCGGCTAATAATAAACTTTTTATTGACATATAACATACAGAAAAGTCTATGAATCAAAGGTGTGTAGATCAATGAATTTCACAAACTGGACACACTTATACAACCAGAATCCAGATAAAAGAATAGAACATTATTTATAATTTAGGAGTCCTCATCCAGGCACTATCCTCTACAACATGGAAACTAGTGTCTTGATTTCTTTTTATTTATTTATTTACTTATTTTTGCATTTATTTATTTATTTATTTATTTATTTATTTATTTATTTTTGTGGTATAGGGGATTGAACCCAGGACTTTGTGCTAGGCAAGTGCTCTACCACTGAACTACACTCCCAGCCCCTTGTCTCTGGCCTCAAACCTTTGATCCTCCCACCTCAACCTCCTAAATAGCTGGGATTATAGGTGTGTACCATTGATTGTGTCTGGTCCTTTCTTTTCTTTCTTTTTTATTTCAAGATTTGTTGAGATAGGGTCTCACTATATGGCCCACACTGGCTGTCCTACTTTAGGCTCCCAAATGCTGGGATTACAGGTGTATGCCAACCTGCTCAACTCCAGCATCTTGATTTCTAACATCACAGATTAGTTTTGCCTGTTTTTCAGTCACACAGTATATGCTTTTTATGGCTTGGCTTCTTTTGCTCAATATTATATTTGTGAAATTCACCCATAGTGAATTACAGTTGTAAATAGCTTATTTCATTGATGTATAGCATTCCACTGTATAAATACAATGTAACTCTACTATGCATGGACATGATGTGGGATCATCTTTTAAGACTGGAAATTAATTTCATTCTTCTGCTTAATTCCCTCCAACAGCTGCCACTCCACTTCAGTCATTTATATACTCTTATTTGTAAAGCCTTTTAAGACCTTGTCCTTGCCCACCACTCTTACCCCAACTCCTAACCCTCTCTGCCTCTCCCACCTCCAGCCATATTGGCCTTCTGTCTGATTGCCATCGAGCGTGATAAGCTTATCTCAACTTTTGGGGTTCTGCCCTAGCCTTTGTGCTTGGAAAGCTCTTCCCTTTGATCTTTTCATGGCTGGCCCCTTCTGGTAATTCAGACTGCAGGTTAAAGTCTAAGAAAGGACTTCCCCAACCAACAAATGTTTTAAAGTAGCTCCCTGGTTACTGTAACATATTATTAGTCCAATTCTCTGAATAGCACTTATTACCTTTTGATTTTTTTACTTTTTTATTGATTATGTCTCCTAAACTTCCACGTTTGTCTTATCATGATTTCAGATCTAGCCTAGAACAGAGCTTATTTATTGTCAGTACCTACTATTTAAGGAGTAAACAAAAGAATGACAGGGACTCTATAACTTTTCTGGGCTCCTTCCCTCTACTTATAACCAAGGAGCCCCCAAACTGGGGAAGACCTCAGAGCAGTTTGTATAACCTCCTCTTTCAATCACATTATATCAACTAAATTACTTATTATAATGCGGATTTCTGAGCCCCAGCCCCAAGATGTATTAAATCAGAATCTCTTGTGATAAAATATGGGAATCTGATTTTGGCAAGTTTGCTGGAGATTCTGACGCTCCCTAAAGCTTGAGTGCTGATGTCATATCCAATGCATAAAGACAGATCAGTGGTATTGATTTTTCCTTTTGCCCCAGGCTCTTTTTGATTTTTTTTTTTTTTTTTTTTTTGCGGTACTGGGTGTTGGACCCAGGGCCTCTCGCCTGCATGCTCTGCAAGTGCTGGACCACTGACCTGCACCCCCAGCCCATTTTTTTTTAATTTTTTGAGACAGGGTCTGGCTAAATTATGCAGACTGCCTCAGTCTTGAACTTGCAATCCTCCTGCCTCTGCCTCCCCAGCCGCTGGGATTATAGGCGTGCACCACCGCGCCTGGCTTTTTAAATGATTTTTAATGAAAGACTCAAAGTTGTTTGTTAGCTCTCATTCTTCTTTTTTTTCCTTTCCTTTCCCTTCCTTCCTTCCTTCCTTCCCTCCCTCCCTCCTTTCTTTCTTTCTTTCTTTCTTTCTTTCTTTTTCTTTCTTTCTTTCTTTCTTTCTCTCTCTCTGTGCTGAAGATTGAACCCAACACCTCACTTATGTTACCACTGAGGTATAGCCTCAGTCCCTTTCTTTCTTTTCCCTTCTTTTCTTTCTTTCTTTCTTTCTTTCTTTCTTTCTTTCTTTCTACTTTTTGGTTTGTCTGCATAAAAACAGACTTTTCTTAATCAGTAGCTATTTTAAAAAACAGAAGATTTGACATAGAAGTATGGATTAACAATATCTCTTGGAGAGTGGAAACACTCAGGCTTAAATTCCCACAATGTAACAATTGCAGCTGGGTAATGACTGCCCCCTTTTGGCAAGTCAAGTCCTTTCCAATTTATCACAGTCCCTACATTCTCCTGCCATATCTCCCCTACCTCATTTATGCTGCCACTATCATATCTGTTTTCTTACTGATTTGTTAACAGCCTGACTTCTCAATTTTGTTTTCTTCTTTTTGGTTCATCAGAGAATGAATAGCTGCAAGTGGGGATCAGCCTATGCTTTTGGACACATGATCCTCATTTATTTCTCTCCAATGATGTCTCTAGCATGGACACTCATTTTATGGATTGATGAACAAAGAAAATAACATGCATCAGGGTATGTAGCAAATCAACAGTAAATCACTGTTAGAACCAAGAATTCCTCACTTCTACCTAGTTTAGAATGATTTTCAGTACAAGACTCTACTGCCCTAAGATAAGAAGCCTCCTTTAGGCTTGGCTCTGGTAAGTAGTGATATTTTCTACGCAATTGTTAAAATCCTCTGTTGGTGTGTGCTCTTGGGCAGCATTTGGCTCTACATGGCAGCTCCTTCCATGAGGCCACTCTAGCAGAAACCACTTTGGTCAAGTATTACTGTGGAATATACCTGTCAGTCAATCTGCTTCACTAGATTAATTACTGAGGAAGGACATTAGTGTTGGCTACTGACCCTAACGTGCAACCATACAGTAGGGTTAGTGGAGTTTCCTGGGCAGTAAAAGTCAGACTGGTGATGTTTTGCTGCCCACATTTACTGATGGAGCCAGTTTGTACAGGCCAGTTTCTTCCTTCCTGCCTTCCACATCTGCCTCTCTGCTGAGATTGTATTTTCCTTGTTTTATTATTATTTTTTGTTTTTAACAAATGAACTGCACCCCAGTTCCTTTTTTCATTTTTATTTTGAGACAGACTCTCACTAAGTTGCTAATCTACCTCTCGCCTCAAATTCACAACTCTCCTGCCTCAGCCTCCCCAGTAGTTGGGATTACAGGTGTGAGCCACCAGCACCCAGGTTCTTTTGGGGACAGGGTCTCAATATCTAATCCAGGCTGGTTTAAAACTCATGATCCTCCTTCCTCAGCCTCCTGAGAGCTGGGATTATAGAACCATGCCTGGCTCAAGACTGTACTTCTGCATTCCACCCTCCACTCAGGCTCTGGCAGGAGCTCCACAGTAAGATTTCATGCATCTATCTCACTCCCCAAGATCATGGGTATTTTTTCCCAGATATTGTGGATACCAGGCTGCTCTTCCTCAGGGTAAGGGGATGGTTCTAAAATCAGGCCTCAGCCTACCTATTACATAACCTATTATCCACAGGGCAAGGCACTATGCTGGGCAACTTGCAGGAGAAAAGCTATCCTGCCCAATAGGGAGTTCACTGCACCAATTTAAAAAGTGTATGGCAGCAAAAACAAAAAAGAAATAAAAAGAAAAAGAAACAAAAAGTGTATGGTAGGGGGCAGGGTGGGTAGGGTGGTGGTAAAATTCTCAACAATACAACTAAATAATGATGTAAGCAAATTCTGAGCAGTTTACAAGCCTAGTTTGTGATAAGTCAGGGCTAACAATCTTCTCTCTCTCCATCTGTACCTAGTTTCACTTCCTCAGTCCTAAAAGGAGATGAAGACTTGAAAGCCACGTAGAGTCAATGATTGAGTTCGGCTTCTGCTCAGATTCTCCTCTGGTCCTAGAGATGCCCTCTTGTTAGTGGATTGGCTGCCGGTTGTTCTATGTAGATGCACCGCCAAAGAGGGAACAGGTAGAACCCGGAACAAGGAGATGCTTGGGTGCTGGGGCACCCAATCTCCAATTGGCGTTCAATCTTCATCAATTCCAACACGCTATCAGGCATGAAATCCAACCCCTTCCTGGGCTTCCTCATCTAGTTCCTCATGTTCGATGGATGGACTCAGGGGCCCATGAGGCAGCTGCGCCCACTCTGGGCAGCAGTTACCTGGGTCCTGTCTACACGCTCACCTCTACTTGCTCCTACAGCCCCAACCTATTCCCGCAGCGTGTAATGCACACTCACTCACCTGTTCGGAGTGGCAGCGGCAATGACAGCAGTAGCAGCAGGACCACCAGCGGTGGCGTTCTTGGGCTCGGGAGACTCACCATGGCGGGGTTTGAGCGCAGGGAGTCCGCCTCCAGAGGGGAACTGCCTGAGCAGGGCTCTGAGCTCCGCTGGCTCCTTGCGCTGAACTGAGCAAGAGGACTTCCTCGGCCGGCACCTCCCACCACCGCCTCCCTTCGCGCGGCACAGACCTCTCCCACCAGGGTCGCGAGCGCCGCCCTCCAACTCCGAGGCGGTCGGCCTCAACTCGGGGGGGGCGGATGCCAAAGAGGCTGCTTCACTCAAGTCTTCCCACCTGCTGTTTGCTGCCACTCCTCTCTGCAAGACTATATATAAGCTTCAACTCAACTCGCCACCTGAGGGGGGGGGTGTCCAAATATTTCTCAACAACAAAAGCTCACTTTCTCAACAACCCCTATCCCGGAACAACAGCAACCACCACAAATGAAATCTTGTAACAAAACTTGAACCAACCATCCCAAGGGTACTTGCATTTCTAGTACTTTTTTTTTTCCTCTGGGAATTTATACATGATCTCATTTGCCCCTGATAAGTATCTTCAAGGGTAAGATTTCATGGTTGTTATTAAGATGGGCCCCGGACAGATAAAAGACTTTGCTGGGATCATACCTGGGGCAAGATCCCAGGATCTTTAGCCGGCTGGGCTTCTCCAAAATTCAGCGCCTTTGGTATATGAGGAAGGACAAAAGGATCACCCCCCACCATCACCACTGCTCCCCCAGCTCCCGCTAAATAGCAGAGATTTCACTTGACTAAAGACAAAACTACTAAGGTGACTAAAGAGACCCATTTAGGAGTCCTATCCTTTTCAGATGATGAGAGTTTAAAAGAGCAAGCTACTCTACTGGGATTAAACTTTGTAAAAACACAGTCATGCCCAGAATCCAGGATGTTTACCCATAAGGATAAGGGGATTTATTAGGCCCTAGCCTGGACCAGATTTCCACCAAGGTAAAGATAGGATGACTTGGAAGAATGAAAACTAAGCAGTGTCTAGAAAGAAAAAGAGAAAAGGACGATGAAAGGAAGTGAGGGGTTTCATCCCCTAGCCCTCCAATTGGAATCCCCACTTGCTTCCATAGCAGATCTGGCAGAGGGCCAGGAGGGAGAGTATTGTGAAGTGCAATATAAACCTCTGAGATTTATTGGCTGCTGTGTCTGAATATGGCCATCCTGCTGTGGCCTCTGGGGGGCATTTGCCGATGTAATCAGTCCAGAAAGAGAATCATTCCAGCCAGGGGTGTAAATCACCCTTCACAAAGCTAGGAGAGAGACATGTGGCCCTAGATAAGAAAAGAGGACTGATCTGGCCTCTGTGCCCTTCCCTCCCTTCTCCTGCCCAGGGGGAGCTGGTTCCTGAGCTGTAATGCACTTTAAATGGAGTTTGCGCTTTGTTTTAATCTATATCTGCCCTACCAGTTTTACAGGAGAGCTGTGAGAGTGAACATCTGGCTACATAGCTATTGTATAGGACCTGTTTTCTCCCAGCTCCACCCTACTTCTATATACCCAAGCCCTCCTGTCCAGTGTGGTTAGGAAACCTATAGCTGGGAAGCTGATTGCCTCAACTTTCCATTGCCCTGTGGCAGTAGTTTCAAAAGGAATTTACAAAGCAAAAGGGAACAATTTTAGGTGGTTGGGATGCTAGAAAAGGACTAAGACTCAAGAACCAAACCAGGTCAAGTTGAGGGTAGGAAGGTGTCTATTGAAAGTATGTCTAACTAATGGTGTCCCTACGGGATGGACCAAGAATGCAAGAACAGGGTCAAGATAATGGACTGGGAGCAATGCCCAGTTCTACCTGTAAGAGGCAGGCCTTTATATGAGAGTAAATGAAGCGCCTGAAGCATTACTTCTGTCTGGGCACCAGGGTAGAGAGCCTGACATCATTGGGCCTTTAATGAGAATTGGTAACCATGGTTAGGGGAGGACTGAGGAAGCCTCTGCAAATAAATATGACTCCAAGACTAATATTGACAGCCCTCCAGCATACCGTCTTTCCATCACATCCTCTGACTGGCAACACCTGTTAGATACAAAGTGTTATTGCCATAGGGAACTTTGAGGATAATGACAAATAAGCCAATACTTCCTACAAAGATGATGTTACTCAGCCATCATTCAATGGTATCTTTTGAGACTGAGTACAGGTCCAGCTTTGTGCTAATTTCAAAAGATTAAGACACAGACTCTACCCTGGGAGAGCCTCACAATCTACTGACTGGGGCTCAAAGATCCAAAGTTCCTATATTTTACTGTATTTTCATTTGCAGTGTTGATTTCCTCCTCTTTTGGTCTGCCTTCTCTCAAATCCTTTCTCCCTGTTGAGCTTTAATTCCTGCTACTATCTTAAATTGAGATAATAGCAATACAGTGAAGAGTTAAGACCATAAACTTAATTCAGGTGTGGTGTGCATACCTGTAATCCCAGCATTCAAAAGGCTGAGGCAGGAGGATCTCAGCCTGGGCTATATAGCAAGACCCTGTCTCAAAAATCAGAAGAAAAAAAAAAAAGACTACAACATTTACAGATTGCCTGTGTTCATCAAAAGATAAATGAAGAAAGAAAATGTGGTTTATGTGTACAGTATGGAATTTTGTTCAGCCATAAAGAACAAAATTATATCATTTGCAGGTAAGTGGATATAACTGGAGATCATCATATTAATCAAAGTGAGCCAAACTCAAAGTCTCAGACTCAGAAAGAATCTGTTCTCTTTCATATGCGGAAGCTAGATTAGACAAAACAAAAAAAAGTATGTACCTACCAGACTTGAAAGTAAAAGGGGGACTATCTGGATGGGGGAGGGGAAAAGCAGGCAGGGGAAGACAGAAACAAGGGATGGGTAAAGATGGGGTGAATAACAGCAAAGTATACAATATAATTATAAGAAAATGCCCTTAGGAACCCCATTATATTGTACTTTAATTTTAAAAGGAAAAAGGAAAAACCAAGATTGCCTAAATTCAATGCCATTTCCAAAACTTGCTGGTGACCTTGAGCAAGTCACTTAATTTTTCTGTGCTTCCATTTCTTTGTCTGTAAAATTAAGTAATTAATAGCATATATTTCATGTAACAGTTATGAGGATTAAATAAGTAAACACTGGGTATAGGGTATAGCACAGTGCCTACAACATAGCAAGCACTGAACAAATTTTATCATCCCAGGTGGCATGTCGGAGTTAATTACCCTATGAACTTGGCTAGCCCATCTGCTGATTTAATAAGCTACAGTATTTCTTCCTTTTGTGGAATATCCTAGGAGGCCAGGGTGCATTAGGGATGGGAACAAAGAGAACATTTTCTACTTTGTCAGTTCCTTAAGGGCAGGTATGGTGTCACATTCAAATACCTGTGGTACTGAGAATTGGCAATTCCAGATACATATGTTTAAAGGAATTGGTGTTTAACATTTACCTGAACTGAATAAAGAGAGAATATTCTAAGCCTCTCACTTTATATCCCTGATAAGGTCAACCAGGTACTGAGCTGAGATTGATAACAGGTCACAATTTTTAGACCAAAAGATTTCCATTCTTTATTACTTAACTTCATGCGGAACAAATACCAATCAGTTCAGGGGCACCAGTGACAGCTAAGTCGGTACACAGTCTCATGCTGAGTATCTGCCCTTGGCTTCATCTTCCAAGCCCAGGCAAACTTTATGGCCCAGAATTCTCAAGAATCTACAATTGAGGTTCATACAGATTTAATACCCAATATATTGCCAACTCTACAAAGGCAAACTGTTATTTGATAACAGTTTAGTAACAGCAAAATCCATGAAAGCTACAGATTTTGAAGCCATACTATTGGATTTAAACTCCCACTCTGCCATTAACTAGCTGGGTAGTCTTAAAATTACTTAACCTCTCTGTTCCTTGATTTCTTTCCACAGGATTGTTGTGAAAATTTAGATATATACATGTAATAAGTTTAGAAAAGACTCATGTGAAATAAGCAGCTGAAAAATGTTAGCTATAATTATTCCTGAAACTAATATAAATTAAATCACAGTGCTGACACAATGAGAGGATATTATAAGAAATCATATGAGAGGGCTAGAGATGCAGCTCAGTGATAGAGTATCTAAAGTCACTTACAAAGCTATGGGTTCAAGCTCTAGCATTCTCCCCTGTCAAAAAAAGATTATAAGAAATTAATCACCAAGTGTGGTAGTGCACACCTGTAATCCTAGCAATTCAGGAGGTGGAGGCAGGAAGATGGAAGGTTCGAGGTCAAAGGCAGCCTGAGTAATTGAGCAAGACCTTGTCTCAAAATAAAAAAGTAAAAAATGGGCTGGGGTTGAAGCTCAATGGTAGAGCACTTGCAAGGCATCTGTGAGGATCTGGGTACAACCCCCTAATACTGAAAAAACAAACAAAGAAAGAAAAAAGAAATCATATGGGGAGGCCAGGTATGGTGGCACATATTTATAATCTCAGCACTTAGAAAGCAGAGGTGGGAGGTTTGCAAGTGTGAGGCCAGCCTGGGATACATAGCAAGCTTCTTTCTCCAAAAAAAAAAAAAAAGAAAAAAGAAAAAAAAGAAAGAAAGAAAGAAAGGAGAAGAGAAGGGGAAGAAAGAAATCATATGAGAAAATATTGCCTTTTAGGCAAATACAATTGTTCCCAAAGCAGATAAGTAAGCCATAGTTTTTTGCTTTACAACTCAGAATTTCCACTTAAACTGAAATGTGAACATATAGACTCCAATCTCTTATCAGGTCAGGGCTTGTTTCCACCTTTCTGGGAGAATATCAGGAAATGACCCACTAGGGAAGGCAATGAGTGTGGGACCTCTCTTCACAGTTAGGACAGGAGGTGCAAGTAGTTTTGTGGGTGGAATGGAGGAGCCACATTTTCCCTTCAGTTGTCTCCACTTTATATAGCTGCAGGCCTCACCATACCTCTATCTCTGAGCTCCAGGGCTTAGGGGAAAAGCCAGAGAGGTAGCTTTCATCTTGACAGATAAGCAGCAGCTAGGTGGGGAGGCTGCAGGTTCCAGCTAGCAGTCTTGTAAAATACAGCAGTGCCCTCTGCTGTGAGTCATGCATACAACACTCCAGGGCAAGAGCTCCTGAGAACTTCCCCCCAAAATCAGGCCAGCCCTAGGTGAAGGCTGCAATATGACTATTGCCCTCCTCTCTACACACACTCTCTTAAAAAGTTACCCTACTCCAGAACCTGGAAAGATGTTATTTTTTTTTTTTGTCTCTATTCTATTCTAGGCTTCAGAGTGCTTCCTCATTTCCTAGTCCCGGGCTATCTATCCTACCAGATTAATGCCAGAGTATGACATGTTTAGTCAATCCCTCTGCTACTCCAGGCAAGGTAATGCTGTGTACCTCACTACACAGATAAAAGCCTGCTCAAAAAGCTCTAGGACAGGAAAGTCTGTGATAATACTGAAAAATGCAGTCTAAAAGGTCTTCCTTACATCTAACTGATCTTTATTTGTACTTTTATTTTCTCCTATTTCTACTTTCATATATCACAAATCTCTACTTCCAACCACATCAAGTCCTAAATTTGTCCTTACGAGATGTAAAATGGAATCGAGGAGTTGGGGATATGGGAAAAGTCAAAACCTCACTACAGACAAAGAAATTATGACCCCAGTTCAGATGTATCACCTGCCTTAGAGAATGCTAATCATTATAATGACATGTGCAAAGAACTGGAAACCGAAAGCCAAAAGTGAAGAACATGCTCATTCTGTTTTTCTCAAGTTTAAACTTGCCCTTGAATGTCAAGCAGCTAAAGTAAAAGGAAGACATGAGGAAGTTAAGGAACAAAAGATTTCAAAGGGTAGCTTGAGAAGACAAAATCAAACATTATAATGACATGTGCAAAGAGCTTGAGATAGAAAAACAAAAGAGAAGAACATGCTCTTGTTTTTCTCAAGCTTAAGAAATTGAAGAAAAAATTCAAGCCTCGAGTGGCAATAGTGAAGGATTCTACAGAGGAAAAATTAAACAATGCAGGAAACATCAAAAGAAGGAAGAAATACAGAGTCATCCAAAAAGAATTGTTGGATGATCAACCACTACAAGCGGTTGCACATGATCAGGAACCAAAGGTACTGAAGGAAAAAGTAGGAACTGCCTTGAAGGAACTGGTGACACACAGGCTCTAGGAATTGATGGAATACCAATTGAGACATTTCAACAAATGGATGCAGCACTGGAGGTGCTCATTTGTTTACGCCAAGAGATCTGGGAAATAGCTACCTGGCCAACTGACTGGAAGAAATCCATATTTGTGCCTATTCCCAAGAAAGGGAATGCAGCCAAACGCAGAAACTATTGAATGATATCATTATCTCATGCAAGTACAATTTGGCTAAAGATCATTCAAAGGCAACTGCAGCAGTATATTAACAGGGAACTGCTGGAAAATCAAGCTAGAGTCCAAAGAGGACATGAAACCAGGGACATCACTGCTAATGTCAGATGGATATTAGCCAAAAGTAGAAAATACCACAAAGATGTCTATCTATGTTTTATTGACTATGCAAAGGCATTTGACTGTGGGGATCACAACAAATTATGGGTAACACTGCAAAGAATGGGAATACCAGAGCACTTAATTGTATTCATGAGGAATCTGTATATGGACCAGGAGGCAGTCGTTTCAACAGAACAAGAAAATATTGCCTGGTTTAAAGTTGAGGAAGGTGTGCATTGGGCTGTATGCTTTCACTATACCTCTTCAACCTCTATGCTGAGCAAATAATCTGAGAAGCTGGATTTTATGAAGAAGAACATGGCACCAGGATTGGAGGAAGAGTCATTAACAAGTTGCACTATGCAGATAACACAACTCTGCTTGCTGAAATTGAAGAGGATTTAAAACATTTACTGATGAAAATCAAACAACACAGCCTTCAGTATAGATTGTGCCTCAATATCAAGAAAACAAAAATCCTTACACTGGGTTAGTAAGCAACTTCATGATAAATGGAGAAAAGATTTAGGTTGTCCAAGATTTTGTTTTACTTGGTTCTACAATCAATACCCATAGAAGCAGCAGTCAAAAAATCAGGAGACACATTGCACTAGAAAAAGCTGTTGCATAAGACCTCTTTAAAGTGTTGAAAAGTAAAGATGTTACATTGAAGACAAAAGTGTGCCTGATTTATGACATGGTATTTTCAGTCTCATCACATGTTTGTGAAAGTTGGATGCTGACTAGGGAGACAGAAGAACTGATGCTTTTGAATTACGGTGCTAGAGATGAATATTGAATAAACCATGGACTGCCAAAAGAACAAACAGATCCATCCTAGAAGTGCAACCAGTGTGCTCCTTGGAAGCAAGGATGGCTAGACTGCATCTTAGGTATTTTGGACATGTAGTCAGGAGGGACCAATCCCTGGAGAAGGACCCCATGTTTGGGAGAATGGCAGGCCAACAAAAAAAAAAAAAAGGAAGACTCAGCTAGATAGATTGACACAGTGTCTGCAACAATGAGCTTAAACATAAAAAAGATCATCTACATGGCAGTGATGAGGAGTTTTCGTTCTGTTGTACATAGAGTTGCTGAGTCAGATCCAATTTGATGGCACCTAACAACAACAATAATTATCTTGGTTTTCTGAGCCTAGACACCATATGGTACTGAGTGAGGAATACTTTCAGGCAACTCATGCCAGGAAATGGTTGAGGAAAGGCGTATCTGGAATATTGCTGAAGAATATAGGGTTTTGTTTGCTTTGTTTTTGAGGTACTTGGGGGCTGAACCCAGGGCTTTGTGTATAATTTGCAACTGCTCTATCACTGAGCTGCACTCTCAGTCCCCTCAGGCCTCAAACTCACAATCCTCCTGTGTCTGCTTCCCAAATTGCTGGGGTTACAGGCATGCACCACCACACCTGGATGGTTAGGCTGACCTTAAACTTGCAATCCTTTTTCCTCAGAGTCCTGAGTGCTGGGATTACAGGGATGCACCACCAAGTGCAATTCAAAAATACAGTTTTAAACAAGGATCCTAATCCTGGGGCCATAGACAGATAGCAGTCCATGGCCTGTTAAGAATCAGGCCACATAATAGGAGGTGAGCAGTGGGAGAACAAGCAAAGCTTCATCTGTATTTATAGCTGCTCTCTATTGCTTGAATCATCCCAAACCATCTGCCTTTTCCCTCATCCTGTATCTCCCATCCCATCTTCCACAAAACTACTCCCTGCTGCCAAAAAGTTTGGGGACTGCTGGCTTAAAAGATTTCCCTTAATTGTAGAGCAGTAGTTCTTATGTCTCAGCATGTATCAAAATCACACAAAAAGGGAGATTTTTAAAACCCAGAGTTTTGGGTCCTAACCTCAGAAGTTCTGACTCAAAGTCTGAGATAAGCCATGAAACTTTGCGTTTCAAACAAGTTCAGATGATGTTGATGGTCCAGGGTCCAACATTTGAGAACTAATAGTTTACAGAAAAGCACTTTGGACTCAGCTTGTTACACCTTTATGTTTAAAAGGAGTCTAATTTTTTTTTTTAATATTGTGGTGCTAGAGATTGGAAGCAAGGCCCTTGTGATTGCTAAGCAAGTGCTCCACCACTAAGAAACATCCTCAGCCCCTTAGAAGAGTCTAATTTGGTAATCATCTTTTTTTTTTTTTTTTTTTGGGCAGTACTGGGAGTTGAACATAGGGCCATGCTTGCATGCTTTGTAAGTGATGTACCACTGAGCTGCACCCCCAGCCCATTTTTTTACTTTTTGAGACAGGGTTACCCTAAATTATGCAGACTGCCTCTGTGTCTCAAACTTGCAGTCCTCCTGCCTCTCCATCCTGAGACTCTGGGATTACAGGCATGTGCCACTGCACCTGGCTATCTATTCTTATATACATCTTCTCAGAGCATACTGGGCTTACAAGCAGGCTTCTCATTCTGTAATATTTACTTACTCACTTGGAGGCAGGAGGAAAGGAAAAGAAAAAGGAAGAGGGAAAAGCAAGAAAAAAAATACAGAGAAAGAAGGTAACCAACACTCTCAAATAGACATATGACCAGGGAGAGAAGAGTTTTTTGGCCTGTGAAAAGACATGAGAAGTCGGGAAGAGGAATGCAAGAGCTCTCCAAAGCAATGCAAATCTCTATGCAAGGCTCCAGCCTTCTAGAGTCAGCTCCAGAACTAAGCCACCAGCCAGAAGCTCCACTCAAACCTAACCAGTCCCCAAGCCTGGGATTTCAATAGTGTGACAGCCAGTTGGTTTATAGACATCTTTAACAATCTTGGGTTTAGACATATAGAAGATGGAATCTTTGTCTTTAGGGTCTCTAACAGTGTTCTTTGGTGACTTCTTGGCTGCCAATGGCTGATCTGTTATCATTGGCTCACGTCCTTCACCAAGAGGGCAATCTGTTCCTGTAGCTGCCTCTGCCCTTCCTGTGCTTTGATCTGGCTTCAACATCTCAGCAGCTCAGCCTGGTGG
This sequence comes from Pedetes capensis, assembly GCA_007922755.1. NCBI lineage: Eukaryota > Metazoa > Chordata > Mammalia > Rodentia > Pedetidae > Pedetes > Pedetes capensis. Next base: position 134,232 of record VMDO01001552.1, on the reverse strand, counting down.
TCCTGGTGATGCATAGGACAGTAGTTCTATGGTTCACAGAGCTCCTGAATGGTAGAGGACAGAGTAAGAGATTGTGTAGACTCCTGAACTTTGCCTCCTAAGAATAATAGAAATGCTGCTGCTGGCTATGGCTAAGGAGCAGCAGTTTCTTCTCAGGAAGCTTTGCAGCTCCTAGGAGTGGCATGCTGCTGGGCATGGTGACACAAGGCAGCTTGGGAGGTGGAGGCAGAAGGATCACAAGTTCAAGGTCAGAGGCAGCCTGCATAATTTCACAACACCCTGTCTGTAGATAAAAAAGTAAGAAAGGGACTGAGGGTACAGCATAGTGGTCGAGTGCTTACAAAGTATGAGAAAGGCCCTGAGTTTAACTCCCCAATACTGAAAAAAAAGGAGCTGCATGCTAAAGGTGGCTCCCCCAAATCAGAGCTCCCTCAGTGCCCAAGCTCCCCCATGCCCCATCCTTTACTGTATATTCTGGAAAGAAGTCTCTGTTGTCCCCTTTGAGGATATACAGCTCTAGGTAGGACAATGCAGGATACTGGTTCAGAGCCCTGTCTTCTCTCAGAGAGTGGCACCTACAGAGAAAACCCAGAGATAAGTGGAGTGGAAAGAAGCAAAGTCAGGATCCCATGGGCCTTACTGGGGAGGAGGAGGAAGAGTAGACTATTACTAACCCTAAAAAGAACCTCTGAGCTGGGGATGTAGCTCAGTGGTAGAACACTTACCAAGTGTTCCTAAAGCTCTAGGTTTAATCATCAGCACCACAAAACTAAAAACAAAAAGAAAAACAAAAAGGACAAAGAAAAAACACACTTCACTGTGTTTGCAAAACAAGGTTTAAATTGTCTACTCTCTTCTTCCTTTATTCCACTGGGGCCTCATTGCCAATACTTTCTTTTAACGCTCCAAACTTTTAAACAGTAGAAATAGCTTCCTTCAACCTCTCTAACATTCTTCAAATTGTAGTGGAGATTATCCATTCAGTTAGTCTCTGTCCAAACTGGCATGGGAAGTCTGACTCAAGATTCATTTCCATCACAGGCTTTAGCTCATGCAGATACTCACATTCGAGGGCTTCTTTCTGAGGAGAATTCACAGTGGAACATGATGATTATTCTTTTCTGGATATCCAAAGGGACAATGGGCTTCTTCAGAAAGAAGTCATATAATTCTTTCTGACTAGACAAATTTAAGGCTCCCTATATAAAAGAATCATAATTAATATTTACTCAAAGGCCTGTGTATAGTATTAACACTTAGAAATCACTGGGATATCATCTACAGATATTTAAGCCAGAAAAACTAGATGATAAGGACTTTCAGGGTAGAGACCTAAGTATATCTTTGTATCTACCTCAGGGCCTGGCCTAGAGCTTGGTATATAGTAAATGCTCAATAAATGTTCTGAGTGCAAAGATCACATTGCAAGGAATGTCCATGAGTATTAAGTGTTTGCAAAGTACTTCTCAGTCCTAAATTAACATTTTGACTTCCAGGTAGGAGATCTTGGCTCCTATAGAAAAGAGAGAGATTGAGCTAGGCGCAATGGGTCACCCCTATAATCCCAGCAAATTGGGAGGCAGAGGCAGGAGGATCACAAGTTCAAGACCAGAGGCAATCTGTGTAATTTAGCAATATCCTGTCTCAGAATAAACAGTAAAAAAGTGGGCTGGGAGTATAGGTCAGTGGCATAGCACTTGCAACACATGCAGCTGTGAGACCCTGGGTTCAACCCTCAGTATGAAAAAAAAAAAAAAAAAAAGAGGGAGAATGATCAAGGAGGGAAAGAGAAAGTAAGCTGCTCAAGGCATACAAAATAAAAACAGGAATGAGAACTTCTGCCTTGATGTGCTCTATATGTATAATCTCTGTCCTGGCTCTAGATTTCACAAGATCCTAAGGCCACAGACTCTTCTCAATAAAGAACCAGCTTGAACCCCTCTCCTGTTATTATCCACAATGTAAGCTCACCTGGATGTGTCCTCCCAGATACTCAAATGGATAGCAGCATTCAATGATATATAATTTCTCAATTAAACCCTAGAACTTTCCAGATAGTGAGGCAGCCACCTGCACAGAAACAGTGATTGAATATCCTGCTCATTGTCACTCTGAGAAAGAGGAGCCAGTCACCCAGCTCCTTTTATGCACATTCCCATTAGTCACACAGGATTCTACTGTAAGCATGGCCACCAAAGTTACCCTATATTTGAAATGTGGCAATGGTTCAGCCCCATCTCACATAAGAGGATGAAATGGAAGTGGTCTTTATAGAGAACCAAAATGGCTGGTATTCCTAGGATACCAAGGAAAATCTTATTGAGGGTATCCATTTAGAATCAGTCACCCCAGGGAATTCCAGGGACTTCTGCAGTGACAAAAGTAGCAGCTAAAGATCCCAGTTTTACAGCTGGGCATAGTGGCACATGCCTGTAATTGCAGTACTCGGGAAGCTGAGGCAGGAGGATTGATGTGAGTCTGAGGCCAGCATGGAATACAAAGCATGACCCTGTCTCAAAAAACCATAACCAAAACAAAACAAAATAGAGATCTCTATTTTATAAAAAGAGATAGGAAAGTGTTCTATAACCCCCATTATAAAAAAAAAGTCTTTCAGAAAAGATACATAGAGGAGCTACTTATAGAAATATAAATTGGTTTAGCCTTTCTAGAGAAAACTTTGTAAATACATATAAAAATTTAATTACACTTTGACTCACCAACTTCTCTTCTAACATCTTAAGTACCCAAAAACATAACCAGCATTTGGTATTCATCTCAGCATTATTTTAAGTTATCTAAATATTTGAAGGCCTGCAGTCATAGCATTGTGGCATCCGATCCCATCAGATCTTGGAGGCTAAGCAGGGTGGGGCCTGGCTAGTACTTGGATGGGAGACCACCTGGGAACACCAGATACTATAGACTTTGGAGAAGGATCTGGCAACCCACTCCCAAAAATCAATCCGCCATTGAAAACCCTATGAATAGCAGAGAAGCACAGACAATAGTGTTTCGCCTATTGTACATTGGGTCACCAAGAGTTGCACACCAACTCAATGGCACATAACAACAACAACAACAAATATTAGAAATAAATATTCAGTAAGAGGGGTTTGGTCCAAAAAATAAACATGTCAGTGTAACAGAATATTATATAGCAGTTAATATGATAACCAGGATTTATGGTTACCCTGAGATCCTAATTGAGAGATTTTTCCTTTTTGTTATTGTGCCTTTCATTCCTTCCTTTCTTCTTTCATCCCTTCCTTCCTTCCTCCCTTTTTTTTTTTTTCTGGTTCTAGGGGTTGAATGCAGGGCTTCATGTTTGCATGCTTTGCAAGTGCTGTACCACTGAGCTGCACCGCTAGCCCTTTTTTTTTTTTTTTTAACTCTTTTTGAGACAGGGTCTCACTAAATTATACAGACTGCCTCTGGTCTCGAACTTAAGATCCTCCTGCCTCTGCCTCCCAAGTCACTGGGATTACAGGCAAGTGCCACCACGCCTGGTTCCTTCCTTCCTTTTTTTTTTTTTTTTTTTACAATTATGTATATTTGCTTAGCTAAAAAGAAAAAAATAAAATAGATAAAAAAGGAGTCCTTTAATATAGCTTTAGTTGAATAAGGAGGCTATGTAAGTGAACCTACTGAATGAAATACAAATTGAAGTGGGGATTTTAGGAACAGAAAAGACCAGATGGTAGCTTATATAACCAGTTACCATCTCCAGAAATCTGCTCACTGTTTCTGGGTTGATGTACTTTGGATCTTGGTGTCTCCCTGACATGGTTGCAGTGTGCACACCTAGAAATACTCAAGAACTAAAATAACAGCAAGTATTACCCACCCAAGCTTGAAATCAAAGACCTATATATTGTCCTTCTTTCTAAATGACTTTAAAATCCCAAAGGCTTTCAAAAATCAATGCTCTATAATGTACATATGCAGTAATTTTGTTTCTAAGAACTGATACTAAGGAAATAATCAAGGATGTACACAGAGTTTTAGATTTCCCTATATGTCCATGTTGTACATAAAAAATTATAAAACTAAATATCCTACAAAAGGGCATATATGAAGAAATTATAAGCAGCAAAAAATTAAATAATGTACATATTTAAAATGGTAAAATGAAACAGAACTATTCATTGACATCCATAGATGTTCCTAATATAATTTGGGGGGGGGCGTTGGCAGTGATGGAGATCAAACCCAGGGCTTCACACATGTGAGGCAAGTATTCTACCACTAAGCCATACTCCCAGACCCATGATATAATATTAAATGAGGGAAAGCAAAACAAAACAACAACAACAAAAAAAAAACTCCAGTACACCTCAATTAGATAAGAAAATTTGTAGAAAAACAATAAATGTATTTGTGTGTGTGTGTGTATCTGTGAAAATAGAAAGAAAAGTCTATAAAAATACATATCAAGCAATAATTACTCTGTGGTTGATAAGATTTGGGTTAAGTTTCCTTATTTTCCACCTTTTTGTATTAATGAAGCATCATTAATATAATTTAAAAAGATACTTTTAATTAAAAAAATAAGGTAGAAAGTCTCATACTTTACCCACTATTCTGGATTTTCCTAGATAAATAAGGAATATTTTTTCACTAGAAAGGCTTAGGGCCTAGATCTACCACCAGAGTACCTTCAGTTTAACAAACGATACTTAGTGAGGATGCATAATTACACCTACTGTCCTCCACAAACAAAGATTCAAATCCAAAACAACTGAATAAAAACTGGGCATGGTGGCACATTCCTGTTATCCCAAAACTTGGGAGGCTGAGGCAGGGGGATTCAGAGTTCAAGGCCAGCCTGGGCTAAATAGTGAGACCCTATCTCAAGGGGTGGGGAGGGGAAATATATCAAAGTACACACACACACACACACACACTCTACTACTATTTGATGAAATAATTATATTTTCCCCATTTAATTTCCTTTGTATCTTGGTAGAATTATCAATTGATATTATCAATATATCCATGGGTCTTGTCATGATTTGAATATAAAGTGTCCCCCAAAGGTCATATGCTTTAATGTTAGGTCACTATCTGGTGGCACTGTCCTGGGAAGTTATAAAATTTGGGAAGTGGGTCTAACTTCACTGACAAGTCACTTGGGGTGGGCCTTTGGAAGTTTTTATCCCCAACCTATAGCTCCACTCTCTCTGTTCCTGGTCTGTCATGCTATAAAGCCATAAACAACAGGCCTGCCACTGCTGCCACCATCCCTTACCCTGCCACCATTATAAGCTAATTCTCTAACTGTGAGCTCCCAATAAACCCTTTCCTCCATCAGTTTTTTTTGGGGCTGGTTTTTCTGCTACAATGCTAACAGCTGACTAATACAGAAAATTGGTACTAAAGAGTAGGGTCATTGTTGTGCAGAAACCTAACCATGTGGTTCTTAGGCTGTCTTTGGAACTTGCTTGCAGGAGAAATTTGGAAGAGTTTGGAGATGCAGGTGAGAGAAGTCCTGGAGGGCTTAAAGGGAAGTTCTAGTGAGAGTAAGGAAGACCAGTACACCCTTGCCAATAGAAATGTAGATGGGGCTCATAGGGTTTTAGGGAAATATGAGTACTCTATTGGACATTGAACTAGAAGCAATCCATATTATATTCTGGCAAAGAGGCTGTGTACATTCTGCCTTTGTCCTAAGAACTTCAGTGAGGTTGAATTTTAAAGTAATGGATGAATTAATTTGGTAGAGGAAATGTCATGAGGACAGCAGGATATAGGCAGTGTGGCATGGTTGTTGCTGCTTTTAGCCAGATTTATGAGAAAATATGGAGCAAAAGGCACAGAAAAAAAGATCTGAAAAATGTGCAGCTTAAAGAGAGAAAAATCTGTGGCTTGTCTAAGGTTACCATAGGCAGGACTGGTTCAGTAGCCCTTAATTTTTAAAGAGATAAGCTATAATGAGGGGAAGCTTTGATCTTTTCCTGGAACAAAAGAAATTCCCACAGGATACAGAAGGAGTGGTCAGGTTCCTCCCATCTAAGGCCCCAGAGTGTCAAAAGAGAGTGTCTGAAAAGCTATCTTCTGGAGGCACTCCCGAGAAACGGCTGCCCAGGGAACTATGATTTCTCAGCCTGGGCATACAGAGACTGCCTCTGTAGCTGTGGTTCAAAAGAGTGAAGTTATCTCTCCAATAGGCAGCAAAACTTGGTGACGTCCATGTGGTGCTGGTTTTGCAGGCATGTAGAATGCAAGGTTCCAGAAGCTAGCCTGCAAGGCTAGGCAATGTGTACCAAAACTGGGTGCCCTGTGCAGAGCCCCCAAAGGGTTGTACGTGAAGCTTTGTAGGTGGAGCCTGGATAGCAATGGAGACCACAGATGTTAGATACAATACCAATATGAAACATCTGCTGAGGAGAGCTAACAGGCAATGGGTGGAGTCAACTCAAGAGGACCACAAGGGTGGAGCCACACAAGCCTGTTCAAGCCAGATGCCAAATGATGTTACATGTGCCACATGCCAGAGATGAACCAACAGGTTTTGTTTGTCCAGTAGGATATCAGTTTTGCTGAGAACTGATCTTTCCTTTCTGTGGCCTGAGTCTTCTCTTTTGGAATGGAAATGCTTACTTTGTGCCATTATGTTGGAAGTATATAACCTGTTTTTGCACAGCTAAGTTTGCCTTGAGTCTCAGTGGAGACTTGGACTTTTAAGCACAGTTCAGACTGTTAAGACACTGGGGACTCTTAAAGTTGGACTTATGCATTTTGCATTATGAGATGGCCATGGATCTTTGGGGGCCAGGAGTGTGGAGTGTCATGGTTTGAATATAAAGTATCCCCTCAAAATCATATTATTTAATGTTAGGTCACCAGCTGGTGGCACTGTTCTGGGAGGTTATGAAACTTTGAGCAGGTATTCTTTGTGGAAGTAGCTCCTTTGGCAGTGGGGCTTTGGAAGTTTTTACCCCAGACCCACAAGTCTGGTTTCTCTTTCTCTCTGTTCATGCTCCACCATCTGGTACAGGCCTTGTTCACACCATGCCTTCACTGTTGCCATTACAGACTGATTTTCTAACTGTGCACTCCCAATAAATCTCTTCCCCCATATATTTGTTTGGGTTGGTTTTTCTACTACAATAGTGACAGTTAACTAATACAAGTCTGCTTCTCAAATCTCTATTCTGTGGTACTCATGCTTTAAGTTCTTGGTGGCTAGCATGATAGTGATAATGATGATGATCAAAATCTTGTTCAGTTTCATATAGTCCAAGGACAGTATGAGTGACAGCAGAAAACTGCTTTCATAAACAGAGAGAGCCACTACTATTTTGACAGTCTCTTTCCAACACATTTACATAAAAATTGTTGTTGTTAGGTGCTGTCGAGTCGAGTCCAACTCATAGCGACCCTCATAGGGTTTTCAATGGCTGACTGTTTTGGGATTGCCTTGGGAGTGGGTTGCCACATCCTTCTCCCATTTTGCAGTGCTGGAATTGAACTCAGGACCTCAGAGACTGCAGAGCAGCGCTCTACCAACTGAGCTAAATCCCAGCCCCACATAAAAATTAATGACATATAAAGTGCTAGGTTATGAGGGATGATGATGATTGGTGCTTTTGCTTTGTCTAGAAAGAAGTTTCCCAATACCTGGAAACTGGTATGGGAAGATCCCAAGACCAGCTGTCTTTGATTTCACTTACATCTACCCATTCTTTGAGGAATCATTGGACAGTTTCCAAATCTTAGAGTTTTAAACACTGAAAAAGCCAGAAAGAAGAGAGGAAAACATGGTAAACTGGATTCCACCTGCAGATTATATTAAAAGACTTAATTGAATAGTTATTATTTCATAACAGAGGCATCACTATTTCCTCATGGCACATACATTCTTCAATACACATAATCTTGGATTCTGCCTGTACCACTCAACTGTTCTTGTCAGAGTTATCAACAATCTTTATGTTGCCACATCTATAGTCACTTCTCTAGCCACATAATTTTCTGAATTTCACAGCTGCTTTCACTGAGTTGGCTAGTCCATATTTATTGGTTTCTATGGTAACTTCTATTCTTTTAGTTCCTTAGTTCTACTACAGGAAACCCCTATACTAAAAGAACCATAATGCTTCTACGTCTCTGTTATTCTTTTTTGGTCTTCTTTGTTAGATTTCCTTACCTACCAAACCTCGACAGACATTAGATTCATTAAGACCAGGGTCCTAGCCCTTTTCTTATCTCCTCATTCTAGCCACATGTGATTACTTCTGTCCATGAATTTAAATTTTCCCTCTAGGCTGATTACTCTCAAATTTACATATCCACTCAAGATCTCTGCTGTCATTTCCAAACTTCCATGCCCAAATAGTTGCTTGATACTTTTTGAGTACATACTAGCTGATGTAGCAGTGGATTAAAGAATGGAAGTAACAAACAAACCAATATATTCTATGTTTTTATATAGTTTTGTGTGGTAAGTGAAAATGTGGGATACAAATAATCTTTTCTTACAAACTATTCTTATACCAGCTATCATATCCTCAAGGTTCTTTGTTTTCTTGGTTTCTCCAACCCTCCTTATCACTCCTTCACATGGCCAGACTTGCCCATGAAGTTCTCTTTGTTCTCTCCAACTTCCTTTCTTTTTTTTTAATTGGAAATTTTTTATGTACAACTTAATGTGATTCATTCTGACATGCATTTCACTGTGACATTTCCATACATGAATTTTGTTGTACGTTGCACAGAAAAGTTCCCCTTTACCCTCTTGTGCATTTCCTCCCCCCATCCCACCCCCCTACCAAAGACCTCTCCTCCATTTGCTTGTCTTTTTGTTAACTTCCTGACTTTCTAAGGCAGTTCCCACACATACTAATACCCCCTAAATCTAACAACCCTCCCTTCTTCTATTTGCCAACTGGGTCTAGCCAAGATTGTAAGGTCAAAGCCCTAATCAATAGGGAGAGATCCAGTCATAGGGACTGCATTACATTAGGAAATAAAAGACTAGACAGACATCCCCATCCGTGTGCTTGTTTGTTGACTAGACTTGCACCTTGTACCCTCTTAGCAAGGAGAAATTTGCCTTGTCAAGATAACACTTAAGATCCTTAATTCTACTGTTGCTTTATTATCAACATCAAGCACATTTCCAACAAAAACAAAGGAAAAAAAGATAGGCAAATATATGAGTTGGGAAGCTTGTCAGGAAAGATACAGAGATGAGACTGAAATAAGGGAGAAAATCATGCATTACCTGGGGGAAGAGTATTTCAGGTTGAGGAATACAAAGGACCTGTCTAAAAATAGCAAGAAGGCCAGTAATGGCCACATTTATTATGATATCATTTTTAGAAAGCTCAAAAATGGTCTAAAGCCATACCACCCTGAAGATGTCCAATCTCGTCTGGTCTTGGAAGCTATGCAGGGTCAAATCTGTTGAGTACTTAAAGGAAGAAAGGTAAAAAATTCACTAATAGAACACTATGAACCAATCAGACCTAATAGACATCTGTATAACACTCTTCCTAACAAAAGTAGAATATACACTACTTTCAAATACTCATGACACATTTTCTAGGATAGACCATATGTGACTTCATAACAAATGCCTCAATAATTTAAAAGAATGAATATCATATGAAGAATGTTCTCTGACCTAAATGGAATAAAATTAGAAATAAAAGAAAAAATATGCAAATCCCACAAGTGTGTGGAAATTAACACACTCCTAAGTAACCAGTAGGTCAAAGATAAAATCAAAGAGAAATTAGAAAACAGTTTGAGATGAATGAAAGTGAAGACATAATATACTAAATGTATGGGATGTAGATAAAACAATGCTTAGAAGGACTCTGGGAGGCTAATGCAGGGGCATTGTGAGTTCATGGCCAGAGGCAGCTGGTACAACTTAGCGAGACCCAGGCTCAAATTTAAAAATGTAAAAAGGGATTGGTGGTACAGATCAGAGGTAGAGCACTTCCCTAGCATTAGAAAGGCCCTGGATTCAACTCCAAGTACTATAAAAATAAGGAAATAGCAGCTCTATTTTTAGTTTTCTGAGGTCTATCCACATTGATTTCCAAAGTGGTTGAACCAATTTACAGCCCCACCAACAGTGTAAGAGGGTTCCTTTTTCTCCACAACCTCGTCAACATTTGTTATTTGTTTTACTGATCTTTGGCCATTCTTACTGGGGTAAGGTGGAATCTCAGAGTTGTTTTGATATGCATTTCCCTAATGGGTAGGGATATTGAGCATTTTTTTCATGTGTTTCATGGCCTTATGAACTTCTTCATTTGAGAAATGTCTATTCAGTTCTTTTGCCCACTTGTGTATTGGATTATTTGTTGTCGTGGGAGTTGTTTTCTTGAGTTCTTTGTAAATTCTGGAAATTAGTCCTCTGTCAGATGTGTAGGATGTGAAGATTTTCTCCCATTCAGTGGGGTCTTCCTTAACTCTGTTGATTGTTTCCTTTGCTGTACAGAAGCTTTTTAATTTCATGTAATTCCATTTACCTATTTTTGTTGCAATTTCCTAAGCAATTAGGGTCTTATTAGGGAAATGCTTTCCTATGCCTATATGTTGGAGTGCATTACCTATCTTTTCTTTTAGTAATTTTAAAGTTTCTGGTTTTCTGTTGAGATCTTTTATCCATTTCAAGTTAACTCTCATGCATATTGAGAGGTGCGGGTCTGTTTTCATTTTTCTGCAGGTGGAAATCCAGGTTTACAAGAACCATTTGTTGAAGAGGCTGTCCTTTCTCCAGTCTGCCTGCTTTGCTTCTTTGTCAAAGATCAGGTGTATCTCTGGGTCCTCCATTCTGTTCCACTAGTCTTCAGGACTATTTTTGTGCCAGTACCAAGCTGGTTTTGCTACTACAGTCCTATAATGTAGTTTAAAGTCAGGGATTGTGATCCTGCCTGCACTAGTGTTGCAGCTTAAGAGTGATTTGGCTATATGTGGTCTTTTGTGTTTCCATATGAATTTTTGGATTATTGTTTTTTCTATTTCTGTAAAGTCTATCATTGGAATTCTAACGGGGATTGCAATGAATCTATAGGTTGATTTTGCTAGTATAGCCATTTTTAGGATATTGATTCTGCCAATCCATGACCAGGGGAGGTCCTTCCACCTTCTAGTATCAGCTGCGATTTCTTTCTTAAAATGTTTTGAAGTTTATGACCCAGTTATATCACTACTGGGAATATACCCAAAGGGAGATGAGTCATCATACCCAGAGACACCTGCATCTCCATATTCAATGCAGCACTTTTCACAATAGCAAGGATATAGAATCAATCACAGTGCCTATCAACAGAAGAATGGATAAAGAATTATGGTTCATATACACAATGGAATACTACTCAGCAATTTAAAAAATGAAATAATGTCATTTGCAGCTAAATGGATGGAATTGGATAACATCATCTTAAGTGAACAAGCACAAGCCCCAAAAGAGAAATACCATATGTTCTCACTCATATGTGGGTGCTGAGTCATACTTAAAGGAAGGAAAAAATCCTATACATAAATTGAAATACAAAAAATGCACAATTAAACTTAGCATAGAAGGGACAATATAAGGTACGGAAAGAAGCAGGGAGGGATCTAGCAGAGGGAGAAGATTGAAGAAGATGGGATGGGGAGGAGCATCAATGTGGAGGAATGAAGGGGGAAAGGTCAATCTCAATGTAAACAGTACAATTTCATGAGTATGTTGGAAAACTAATGGACAATAACCCAAATAAGTATCGGAGTTTAACCACAAACTAACTATAAGGCTCCATAAACTTTGTGGGTCAATGAAAGTGTAGCCAGAAATGATGTATAGGATGCATAATGGAAAAAGCCATTGCTGTATTACTCTATATCCCATCATCATTTACTAATAAAGGGAGAAAAAAATAAGTAAATAAATAAATAGGAAAAAAAATCTCAAATGAATGACCTAACTTCCACTTAGTAGGAAATGATATCCAAAGCAAGTAGAAGGAAGTAAAAAATAGAGCAGAACTTAATGAAGTAGAGAATAGAAAAACATTAAAGAAAAACAACAGAACCAAAAGTTGGTTCTTGGAAAAGATTAATAAAACAGATAAATATTTTAGCTAGCTTGACCAGAAAAAAGGAAGAGCAGACTCAATTTACTAAAATCAGGAATGAAAAAGGAGACATTACCACCCACCTTATAGAAATAAAAAGGACCATAAGCACCAAGTGTGGTAATGCAGGCCTATAATCCCAGCACTTGGGAGGCTGAAGCAGGAGGATTGCAAGTTCAAGGCCAGCCTGGGCTATATAGCAAGAGTGTTTTCAAAAACAAACAAACATAAAAACAAAATAAATACATAAATAAAAAGGATCATAAAAGAATATTATGCCACCAAGTGAGCCCACACAGATGAAATGGACAAATTCCTAAAAAATCAGAATCTACTAACACTGACTTTTTAAAAACTTTTTTTATTAATAATTTTTATTGTACAACTTAATGGGTCTCATTGTGATATTTCCATATATGCATTCCATTGTACATTGCTCACATAATTTCCCCCTTACCCTCTCATGACCCTCCTCATCATTCCTACCCTCCCCATCAATGGTCTCCTTTCTACTTGCATGTCTTTTTGTGAGAATATTTACCTATATACGTGCATCCCAATTTTGATATGACCAAACTTTTTTCTATAGTGACCAACCTTTTTACATTCTCAGCAGTATTACATGAGTGATCTAGTCTGTTTGCGTTATTGTCAGCATTTGGTATTATTACTACTTTTTATTTTAGCTATTCTAGTAGGGGTTTTTTTTTCTATCATCCCCTATTTTTCCAACATACTCATGAAGTTGTGCTATTTACATTGAGAGTGATCTTTCCCCCTTCATCCCTCCTCATTGACCCTCCTCCCCCTCCCATCTTCTCAAATCTTCACTTCCCTCTACTAGATCACTCCCTCTTTCTTTCCCCTCCTTACATTGTCTCTTCTATGCTGTTTAGTTGTGCATTTTTTATGTTTTAATTTATGTATAGGATTTTTTTTCTTGCTTTGAGTTTGATTCAGCATCCACATATGAGTAAGAACATATGGTATTTCTCTTTTGGGGCTTGTGTTCATTCACTTAAGATGTTGTCCAATTCCATCCATTTTGCTGCAAATGACATTATTTCATTTTTTTAATTGCTGAGTAGTATTCCATTGTGTATATGAACCATAATTTTTATCCATTCTTCTGTTGATGGGCACTTTGATTGATTCCATATCCTTGCTATTGTGAAAGGTGCTGCATTGAATATGGAGATGCAGGTGTCTCTGGGTATGATGACTCATCTCCCTTTGGGTATATTCCCAGTAGTGGTATAACTGGGTTGTATGGTAGTTCTATTTTTAGTTTTCTGAGGTATCTCCATATTGATTTCCAAAGTGGTTGAACCAATTTACAGCCCCACCAACAGTGTAAGAAGGTTCCCTTTTCTCCACAACCTCGCCAATATTTGTTGTTATTTGTTTTATTGATCTTGGCCATTCTTACTGGAGTAAAGTGGAATCTCAGAGTTGTTTTGATTTGCATTTCCTTAATACGTAGGGATACTGAGCATTTTTTCATGTGTTTCATGGCCTTACGAACTTCTTTATTTGAGAACTGTCTATTCAGTTCTTTTGCCCACTTACGTATTGGATAATTTATTGTCTTGGGAGTTGTTTTCTTGAGTTCTTTGTAAATTCTGGAAATTAGTCCCCTGTCAGATGCTGACACTGACTCTGTAAGCAATAAATATATATTTACACTAAGACCAATTATGTTTTCATTTTAGATGAATGAACTCATAATCCCTCCATGCCCATTTGATGGATATGCAAAGCAAGGCAAGAAGGAAATAAGTAATATTAGTAGGAGTTCTCCAAGTGTTAGTGGTATTCCTAGAAGGGCTTTGATTTTTCTTCCTCTCTCTCTCTCTCTCTCTCTCTCTCTGTCTCTGTCTCTGTCTGTCTGTCTCGTTTGTGGTACTGGGGTGTTGAACCCAGGGCTCCACCACGGAGCTGCATCCTCAGCCCATGTTTTACTTTTTTATTTTGAGATAGGGCCTCACTAAGTTACACAGGCTGTCTCTAGCCTCGAACTTGAGATCCTCCTGCCTCCACCTCCTCAGTCACTGGGATTGCAGCCATGCACCACCACACCTGGCAAAAATCCTCAAATATTTAGCAGCTACAACACTTCTAAATAATTCATGGGTCAAAGAAGAAATCAAAAAGGAAATTGGAAAGTATTTTGAACTGAATAAAACTGAAAATACAACATACCAAAGTTTGTGAGATACAGCTAAAGCATAGAATGTCTATATTAGAAAAGAAAGATCTCAAATCAATAACTTCATCTTCAACCTTAGCAAACCGAAAAAAGATCAAGTAAAACTCAGAGTAAGCAAACATCAGAGTGAAAAATCAATGACCTAGAACACAGAAGCATGATAGAGAAAGTCAATAAAATCAAAAGATGATTTTTTTTCAAAAGACCAATATTCATCAATCTCCAGCTAGATTTATCAAAAATAAGAGAGAACACACAAATAGCCAATATCAGGAGAGAGAGAGAGAGAGAGACATTCCTATGGAATTTACAGATACTAACAGGCTATTAAGGGAACATTCTGAACAATTTTATGCCAATATATTTGACAAAAATGAAATGAAAAAACTATCAAATTTACTAATAAAGAAATAGACAACCTGAATAGTCCCATGTCTATAAAAGAAATTGAATCTGTTACAAACATTCTCACAAAGAAAGACTCAAATGGCTACATTGGGGAATTTTGCCATTAAAAAAAAAAAAACAAACAAACAAAAAAAACCTCCTCCAGACAACTGAAGAAGAAATTATTTTCAAGTCATTCAATGATACTAGCATCACACTGATAAAAACAGTAATGACAGCGGGGCATGGTGGCACACGCCTGTAATCCCAGCAGCTGGGGAGGTGGAGGCAGGAGGATTCCAAGTTCAAGACCAGAGGCAGTCTGCGTAACTTAGCGAGACCCTGTCTCAAAAAAGTTAAAAATGGGCTGAGGGTGCAGCTCAGTGGTCCAGCACTTGCAAAGCATGCAGGTGCGAGGCCCTGGGTTCAACCCCCAGTACCACAAAAAAAAAAAAAAAAAAAAAAAAAAAAAAAAAAAAAAAAAAAAAAAAAAAAAAAAAAAAAAAAAAAAAAAAAAAAAAAAAAAAAAAAAAAAAAAAAAAAAAAAAAAAAAAAAAAAAAAAAAAAAAAAAAAAAAAAAAAAAA